>PVLC010003172.1:0-101515 GCA_004027655.1 Graphiurus murinus
CTGACCAGGAGATAGGGGGAGGGTGGGTGGGAATTGGGGAAGGGTTAATGAGAAATATGTGCATGGATGTCTTTACCTGTACTAGTTTGTACCCAACAAAAATGTGTAATTAACCCGGTTGTACCCAAAAAATGTATAAAATTCCATGCTAAAAAATTAAAAAAAGAAATAAAAAATTAAAAAAAAAAAAAAAATAAAACAACCAGGCTATGTACTTGGCTAAAAATTACTGAGCAAAATTGTAAGTCTTGGGTTCAGATCTGGAGTCTGACCAGTATCCATGATTTGGGGCAAGTTGTGTGGAGTCTCTAAACTCAATTTCCTTTCTTAAAACTTGGGAAGATAATAGTAGCTTGTCACAGATTGTTCTAAAAAATAAATGCAGTAATTATGCATGAAGATCATTTAGCACAGTACCTGGCACATTGTGCCAGATAAATATTGACTATTTTTATTATTATTAATGTCATTATAACCATACTGACAACAGATTGGAGACCCAATTTGCAGGAGTAAGAGGAATAGACAAAATGGAGGCAGGAAAGCAAATCTGGTCCCTGCATGTATTTCTTTTTTTTTTTTTTTTTTTTTTGCGGTACTGGGGATTGAACTCAAGGGCATTCTACCTCCGAGCTATACCCCCAGCCCTAGTTTTTATTCTTTATTTGGAAACAGGGTCTCACTAAGTTGCAGAGTGCCTCACTAGGTAGCTGAGGCTGGCCGCAAACCCAGATCCTCCAGTCTCAGCCTCCCGAATGCTGGGATTACAAGTGTGCGCCACCACGCCCGGCCTGCATGTATTTCTTAATGATGTGATATATTTATTTACATCTTCTGCAATCGTGTGTGTGTGTGTGTGTGTGTGTGTGTGTGTGTGTGTTTATGTATGTTTGCTTCATTACAACTTTCTCAGAAATCCAGGGAATACCAAAGGAGTGCTTCAGTAAGTCATATATTTTTTATATAGTTTTGAAAAATAAAGGGGAATGGAGAGATCTGAAGGGAAATATGCCAAGATCTCTGTGTATGTATTTTTGTATCCCTTTAAGCCTCACTATGATGCATGATATTACAATGTGCCAATAAAAGTATTAAAAAAAAGAAGTGAGTCATTTTCCATACTCATCTTTGCTGGAACCTACATGAAGGCAACAGCATCCTTTCCAGGTACTCTGGCCAGGAGGTCCAAGTGGGGCCTGTTGAGGAGTTAAACTTAAATGCATGGGCTTTGTTGCAAGATGAAAAACTTAGGAGTAAGTGGCCTGAGCTGACCTCATCCTCCTACCCCGTAAATACTTGAGAAAGGCACGGCTACACTGGTTAAAGTTCAGCATCTTTAATAATTCATTTGCCAGTTGAATTATTCGATCTAACCTGATCCTGAAGTTATAACTTAACTCTAAAGGAGCACAATGAAAAGAGTCACATTGCCACAAAGAGCTTACCTATGGATTTGGCACTAATAAAATCCTGACCTGTGCAGGTCAGTACATCATAATTATTGGAGTTTTCATCCCCAGAGCGACATGGCACGTTAACACAGAAATATATCTAGAGAATGGGCTTGGGCCAGGAAAGAGAAGGCTGAAGGCTTCCCATGTGGCATATAATGACTCACAAGAGAGCTCTATTTCTACACTAGAAGACATGTCTACACTACTTCTTCTGTCCAGAGGAATATATGATCTGCAGAGTCTGTAGTTGAGGAGAAGACCTTGAAGGGCATGAAAAACAGACCCGAGATGGTTCCCATGATTCTTGACCTCAAGTATCTGTACCCTGAACAGTCTTTTCCCCTTGAGTGTGGGCAGGACCTCTTACATGCAAAGGAGAAGAAATTTGGAGACACATGTAAGGTCCTAAGCCTCTTAGTTTTTAGGTAATCCAAAGAAAGATTACCTGAGCAGTCCTGACTTGAGCAGATGGAAACTATTCAAAGAGGGACTGGGGCTCTTTTTGAGGTCACAGATTCTCCTTTTGGGCTTCATTAAATAAGCAGCCATGTTGGAGATGTCCTATAGAATTGTAGGTAGCCTATATAAACTGAGGACCACTTCCAGTCTCCAGCCAGCAAAATGCCAGGACCTCAGTCATATCCTTGCATGGAAAGGAATTCTCCCTATAATCTGAATGAGCAGGAAAGCCGATTCACCCTCCCCAGCCAAGACTTCAGATGAGAAGGCAGCCCGGCCAAGACCTTGATTGTAACTTCGTAAAACCATGAGCCAGATTCCTGACCCACAGGGATTTTGAGGTAAGAAGTGGGTGTTGTTATCAATCACTAAATTTGTGCAAATGTTTTCCATGGCAATAGAAAACTAATAGATGGAGGTGGGATGAGAGAGTGCCAGGGTAGACAAGGAGGAAAAAGAAGTCAAAGGGAGGAAATGATAAAGAGCAGAGACTAAATTTACAAAGGCTTTCATCAAACTCTGAGCTTGTCCTTTTAAAATTTGCTTAGGGCTGCGATGTAGCACAGTGATACAACATTTGCCCAGCATAGGCCAGGCCCTGAATTCCATCATCAGCACTGGAAAAATATTGCCTTTCTCTTAAGTATGAGTGGATTTGAACAGGTTTTTTTCCCTCCATTTTCTTTGCTCTCTTCTTTGTTTTCCTTCTGTCTGCTTTTTTCCTTGTGTCTCAAAACTAAAAAATAGCTGGGTGGCCCTGGAGGCAAGCAGCGAGGCAGCAAGATGGTAAGACACATGGGATGAGCGAAAGGGCAAGAGAGCCTCCCGTCTGCATCTCGGGTCTGGACTGAGCCCTCAGCTTGAATCACAGGTGGAGAGAGGCAAGCACCACAGACAAGGAGGCTGGTGGCCAACCTAGAGAGCAGTCATGGGACTACCTGGTCTTCAGTCTGACCTTGTTCTTGGAGCTGGAAAAAGCCTGCTGTCCCATACTGGAGTGGGAACCCTAGCACTGGCCCACCAGCTTCTTTTCAGAGCCCATGTTCCAGTCCAGCCAGGCGCACACCTGCAGGCTCCCCATGCCCACCACCTTCCTGCCCTGCCCAGGTACACTTTGGAGACACTAACCATGTGATGTTATTGATTCAGCTGGTGAGGTGCACCAGGTGAGCAGTCCATGTGTGACTGCACAAGGACAGTCCCGGCACGACCATGCCTTGCCTTTCCAACCCCAGCCTACTGGGTCAAGATCTTCTTATCCCTTTTTAAAAAAGTTCTTTTAAACTTTTTTTCCTTTTTTATAACTGTCAGCCTTTTTCAGCAGAGAAGGAGGGAGCTGACAATCAATTCACTTTTTGTTTTGGAAGGCATTTTAGGGTCATCTCTGACCATCTTTGCAGCTTTGAGGTTCCCTCATGCCGTTTCACAGATCCATGTTTCAGGAAGGGATTTGGCTTAAAACGAACTGATAGATTTTTTGTCCTTGATACAACCAAGACAAATGACAGGAAGTAAGTGCCGATTTGTGTGAAATAAATATTAAAAAATAAAACTCAGGGCTCACATCTTCCTTTGCTCTTTATAATATATATAATATGTAATATATAATATATAATAGGAAAGGCTCTTTATAATACATATTATATATTATGTATTATATATTATATGTATATATTAGGCTGCAGAATGTATTTGGCCATATCTAAATAAACTTGATAGTAGTTTTGAAAACCCAGCAATGATGTAACTTGGCTGAGTGAGATTAACTAGTTACAAAAAGTGAAAAGTTGGATGTTCTCCCTAATATGCGGAAGCTAGGGAGAAAATGGGACATGAGAGGGACTCTAGACAAAGAAGGAGAAAATTTAGATGAGTAAAGAAGGCGACTTAACTGAGGGGGATGGGAGGGGGATAGGGAAACACCCTAATTCACACATGTACATTCACAGACATATCAAAGTCAGTCACTAAGCTGAACAAGAGAAGGAGGGAGGGGGAGGAAATCGGGTGTGAATTGCGGAAGGGTTAAATGAGTGCTGTGTGCATGTATGCCTTTACTATCCTGTACCTCATAATGATGTCTGATCTCAATGCACTAATAAATAAAAAAGAAAGATGAGGACAAAGCAGAAGAAAGCTCAGACTCTGAGCTGAGGGCTGTTGTGGGTTCCCACTGTATTGGAAAGGACATGTTTCAACAAATACACTGCTCTGCTGGCTGTTGGATTAGTATTTGCCACCATATTTCCCATTCTCCACTTTTCAATAATTTTCAAACTAACATGAAGCCAAAATTCTGTAGCAAATATTCAGATCTTGGGGAAGAAATAGCTAACTGCATAAATCATGCATCATGATATAAGGCGTCACTAAGAAAAGTGAGTGTGTTTGAGTCTCTGTGTGCATGTACATATTTGAGAGTGCTCAGTTCTCTCTCTTTTTTTTTTGTGGTACTGGGGATTGAACTCAGGGGCATTCTATCTTCGAGCTACACCCCCAGCCCTATTTTTTATTCTTTATTTTGAAACCGAGTCTCACTAAGTTGTGGAGTGCCTCACTAGGTAGCTGAGGCTGGCTGCGAACCCGGATCCTCCGGTCTCAGCCTCCCGAATGCTGGGATTACAAGCATGCGCCACCACGCCCGGCTCTCAGTTCTCTTTTGACCTAGCATTTACCCAGGACCAAAGGAACTTCTGGTGAAACGAGGGAATCTTTATTTGCTACTGTCTTCTTTGCATATACCATTTAAACATCTTCAACAGGGCCTGTGTGAAATGGGTGTCATGTGTACTAACTGTTCAGGGTTAGTTCCTTCTTTCCAAATCCAATCAAAAGGGAAATTACCCTGAGCAGGCCTGACTTGAGCAGATTAAAACCATTCAAGGAGGTACTGGGGCCCTCTTTGAGGTCAGAGATTTTATATATATAGTCTGATATTCGGATGCCTCTCAATTTCCCTCCTAGAAATTACTGCAGTTTGTCGTTATTCAGTTTATGTTTCTCTCTTTTTTTCATCAGCTTGCCCACTCGAACTGTACTATATAATATGGTAGCCAATAGTTACATGTAGGTATTTAACTTAAATTCTATAACGTTAAAAATATGGTTTTTTAGTCATACTGACCAATTGGGAGGACCCAGTAGCCACATATGGCTATTTGCTATCATGTTGAGCATCACAGGTTTTGAAATTTTTCATTATTACAGAAAATTCTGTTGGACGGTGTTGAATACTATTTTTTAACACTGGTTTTACTTATTTAATGTGTGTGTGTATGCATGTGTGTGTATTTTTTTTTTTTTTGCGGTACTGAGGATTGAACCCAGGGACATTCTGCCTCCAAGATACATCCCCAGCCCTATTTTTTATTCTTTATTTTGAAACAGGGTCTCACTAGGTTGTGGAGAGCCTCAATAAGTAGCTGAGGCTGGCCGCGAACCTGGATCCTCCAGTCTCAGCCTCCCAAGTACTGAGATTACAAATGTGCACCACCACAACCAGTGTGTGTATTTCTGAGGATAGAACCCCAGGGCCTCATGCATACTACTCAAGTGCCCTATCACTGAGCCCCAGCTCCAACCCATGGTTTTCAATCCTCTAAACATCAGAATATAGGCAGTCCTCATTATTTTTGGCTCTGATATACGTGAATTTCAGTTACTATGTTTTAACTAATCACCATTCTCCAACAAAATTGCTTAAATTCAATCTACCATGATATGTTATCTATGAATAATTGCATAAAATGCAAACATTGCTGTTAACTCTTTCAAAAATCACTATGCAATTAAACAATGCGTTTGATGGTAAGTGACCAAACACATCACTTCTTTCAAAGGCTGCGTACCATGGTTATTGAGCATCTACTGTTCAGCTTGTGCTCTGAGAGCAGGTTAGGTAGTTGTGCTGTGTCCTTCCCTTTCTCTGAAACATAAAAATCATTTTATAAAACTGGAGCATTGAAAGATGGAACCAGCCAACAAAGATGAAAGTGTGGCAAAGAAGCAAAGTGATGATGCTGAAAGTGAAATTAAAATAAAATATCAGTGGAGTAATCACAGGTGAAGCTGACAGTGAGGGTGACAGTGTTTTTCATTTGAGACTACTGATGCCCAGCCTGAGAGATGCAGCGAGGGTGAATGTATCGGCATAAATAAGGAGCATGACTGTGATAAAAAGGATGCAACTGTCTCAGAGGAAGTGGCACTGGAAAAAAGAACAACCTGCCACATTAAATGAATGCTCAAAGATTTTCCTAAGATTAAAAGCACAAATGATAAGATGTTGGAAGCCGATCCAAATTTAGAAAGGGGACCTACAATTTGCAAAGCAGAGAAGAGGTGTCGTCCATACTGTAAGTTATATGATGAACAGAAGAAGGCAAGTACTATTCAAACTCCTCTTGATAAGTTTTTCCAAAAATGACTCATTTCATTCTAAAAATCAGGAAATAAAAATGAGAATCAACAAATAGGGTGGCATTAAATTAAAAAAGCTTCTGTGCAGCAAAGGAAATCATCAGGAGTCTGAAGAGAGTGCCTACAGAATGGGAGGAAATTCTTTCATAGAGGACTAATATCTAGAGTATATCAAGAACTCAAAAAACCTAACATTAAAAAAATCCAGTCATAAAATGAGCAATTGAACTGAATTGATATTTCTCAAAAGAAGAAATACAAATGATCAATAAATGTATGAAAAAATGTCCAGCACTATTAGCAATCAGGGAAATGAAGAACAAAACTACCCTAGGATTCCATCTAACTCCAGTTGGAATGGCAATTGTCAAAAATACAAACAATAATATATGTTGGCAAGGATGTGAGGAAATAGGAACCCTGATTCTCAAGGTTTCTAATGTTTTAAATTAGTGTTTGCTAAATAAACAATAATTTCACTATACTTTTCCATATCCCTTTACATTTGTACCTGACAGAGAGTACTTAAGATTTTGACAAAAATGGTTGTGGGTCATGGTACAGCTGTAATATTTTTTCATTGATAATTAATATTGGTCTGCAGTCTCAGCACTTGAGCCTTTGGGGAAGACATCAGACCAGATCCCAGCCACAGTAGCGCCTCACTTGAGCAAGGACTCCTGTCACTCAGAAGTGTGAGGTTGATACCCCAGGAAACCAAAGTTAAGGTTCGGATTCTACCCCCCTCCCTCACACACAGACATCTCTTTAGCCTGCACTGCCTGGAAGGGAGGGTTGCCTGTAGTGCACATGCTCAACTCCACCTGTTTTAGAAAATGTCAGAGGTTTGTCCATTGTAAAATGGGATGGCATTTTTTTGCAGCAACTATGTGAATCATATTCATCATTATACCTGCCAGTAGCACTTAGCACCACGTTTGCCCAGATTAGGAAGTTATTCATAGCTATTGAATGAATGGACCCACCCTGCTCCCCAAATCCCACATCTATTTATTACTAGAGTTGATTCTGCCTATAGTTGGGAATAATGGCCCCACATATGGCACAGAATTTTGGTCCAAACTGTAGGGTAGGAAATCATAATTAACAGGAAAGTGAAAACAAAACCGACACAAGGATCTGAAATTAATGTATAATGGAAAAATGAGATGTAATTATAAACATGGAGGCAAATTCAGTTGTAAGATTTAATTTGTTCCAGTATTTTGTGCAGCAACAATGTTTGATAGACATACATGGATTGTTTCTTTATGGGTTTCCTATGTGTAGGCTTGGAAATAAAAAAAAAAGTGAGACAGGTAGGCCAGGGAATAACTGGTATAAATAAATAATACCCAACTTAGCTGAGTTGTTATCAATAAAAATTCAGTTCAAAAGGTAAGATTCCTACTCTTTGATCTTTCAAAGATGAGCAGCTATTGCTGTAACCTGACTTTAAAGAAGATTTTGGAAGTATATGTAATTTTTTTCATAAGTTTTGAACTGACAGAGGGGAAATTGGCACTGAAGTCCATAAAGCCAAGGTGAAAGCTAGTTGTACACACACACACACACACACACACATCAAAATTGACCACTTTCAAAGAAAAGACAGTATCAGGTTAGAGACAATGTAATATTTATGTATTTTGATCCCATGAAGAGCCTTCCTTCCCTCCCTCCTTCCCTCCTTCCCTCCTTCCTTTCTTCCATCCTTCCCTCCCTCTTTCGCTCCCCCCTCTCTTTTTCTGTGCTGGGATCAAATGTGTCTATGAAGATTTTTAAATGCTTGGAAGAGATAAAGAATTACCAGATAAAGAATCACCTGAACATAGCTGGCATAGTGGTGCATACTTGTAATCCCAGTACTTGGGAGGTTGAAACAGGAGGACCACAGGTTCAAGGACACCCTCAGCAAGTAATAAGACTGTCATCCACCTAGTAAGACCCTGTATCAAAATAAAAATCATAGTGAAAAAAAAATCGGGCAGGGGCGTAGCTCAGAGATAGAATGCTCCTGGACAATACACACACACACACACACACACACACACACACACACACACACACACACACATACACTCACCTGAACATAGTTTATTTACTTTTTTTTTTAATTTCAAAAACAATGCAGGGCTGAGTGTATAGCTCCGTAGTAGTGTGCTTCCCTAACTTGCTCAAAGTTCTGAGTTTGGTCCCTAGCACCTCAGACAAAACAAAACAAAAAGAGCAGTTAACACAATCTCAATGGATGATAAACAATCAAAAGAGCAAACTGTTAGCCAGATGTGGTGGTACATGCCTGTAATACCAGTACTTCGAAGGTTGAAAAAGGAGGATCACAGGTTTAAGGCCAGCCTCAGCAACTCAGCAAGACCCTGTTTCAAAATAATAAATAAAAAGGACTGGGATATAAGAGGCAGAATTATCCTGTGGGTTCAATCCAGAGAGAGGGGGGAGGGGGAGGGGGAGGGGGAGGGGGCGGGAGAGGGAGAGAGAGAGAGAGAGAGAGAGAGAGAGAGAGAGAGAGAGAGAGAGAGAGAACTGCCTCATTGCCAAGTGAAAAGTAATTCAAGTAGCATTAGGGGGTGTAGCTCAGTGGCAGATTGCTTGCTTAGCATGCATCATGCACAAGGCCTGGCCCTGGGTTCAGTTCTCAGCACCACAAAAAGAAGTAATTCAGGCAGAAGAAATTAGAACAACAGTCTATGTAGTTCAGAAATAACATTCAGATAATTAATAACTGGCATTTAGAAATATATGAAAGCAGAACATATCATATTAAGAGTGTCTTTTCTAAGACAAATCATAGCGAAAAAAAAAATCAAGCCACTGTAGTGTTGCTATAGCCGGTGATTTCAATATTTTTACTCTTTCTTTTCTGGAAAAATAATTTCTTTTGTGATTAGTCTAATTCATCTGGGGCCTAGGGTCGGTGGAGTCTGTGTTAATTTTAATGTCTGAAGCAAGTACTTTTGATATTGGATTTCACTGGAAGCCTATTGCTGTGGTGGTTGTTCATCTGAACACTCTCTTCCCACATCAATTATGTTCCTTTTGGTCAATTACTTACCTGAAGTATGATGGAATGGAGTGAGACACAGGTAGAAAGACAAATATGGTAAGAGCAACTCTGAGTTCAAAATTAAATTAATAAGCTGGGCGTAGTGGTACACGCTTGTAATCCCAGCATTTGGGAGGCTGAGACCGGACGATCCGGGTTTGAGGCCAGCCTCAGCTACCTAGTGAGGCACTCTGCAACTTAGTGAGACCCTGTTTCCAAATAAAGAATAAAAAATAGGGCTGGGAGTATAGCTCGGAGGTAGATTGCCCCTGAGTTCAATCCCCAGTACCACAATAAATAAATAAATAAATAAATAAATAAATAAAAAAAATTAAATTCATAAACAGAGAAGATAACACTTGTGGTGTGGCTTTAGTTGTTGTGTCTTGGTGGAATGGCTGACTAGAGAGAGATAGCAATTGTGGACTGTGTTATGTCTCCTACCCAGAAGGCTATGAAAATGGAACCATTTATCGAGAAAAAGAAAACAGATGCTCTAAATTGCACACAGTGAATATCCTTGGGGGCTGGGTTTATAAGGGACTTGTGCCTTCTTCATCATTCATTTCACTTTCTCCATTTATTTCCATAATGTTTATAATAATGTTGATAATATTGAGGAGTTGCGAATTTTTCAAAGGTGAAAATGACATTCTGGCTACGTTTAAAAGTTCTTATCTATAGGCAACTCTGACTAAAATATTCATGGATCAAATGCTATGATGTCTAGGATTTGATACTAAATCATACATCGTGGAAAGAGGTGAATAGAAATAGAGAAAAGATTAGACATGAATTGGTGTCTGATGAGTCTGTATTGATTCCTTTTATGATTCTGTCTGTTGTATATGTTTGAAAGTTTCATAATAAGAGGTCAAGAAAAATAGTAAGAGATATACTTAGAAAAATAGGCTGGGGACTAAATGGAAAGGCCCTTCAATGCAAGAAAGTCTTATTCTCCTGTTTGATGCTCGCAAGATTTTAGTGAACGCCACCCTCCCCTGTAACAGTATTTTGCATGCATGTACCAGGCATATGCTTAGTTATTTATTCATTCATTTATTTATTTAAAATTATGTACATGTACCACTGTACTATTATGCCATTATAAAACATACACAAACATAAAAAAGCTAGATAAAAATAAACACAAGTATCATTCTAATATGTTCTTCCTATACTCTAGGGGACCTGGACCCCAGTTAGGAGCCCCATGCTTAGTGAAGGGGAGAGGGGCCCTTGAAGTTTTCTGAGTAGTAAAGAGTTTGTTTATAAGAAACAGAAACTTACTGGAGCAGCCATAGGTAATGGGAGATTGATTAGCAAGACCCAGAGCTATTTCCCTGAGGCTTCTCAAAGAACCGGAATGGACTAGGAAGTTGTTCTAACTACATATGCGATTTGAACAAGGATCATCATTTCCTTGTACACTTCTTTATATATATGCAATTCACAAAATGTGGTCTGCACACAGTCAGGCTACAATATGCATATAAAACAAACATCCCCCACATATTATCTTGGGCAACATAGTTAACACAATGATTATGATGATTATAATATCTAACATCGAGTACTAATTCTCTGCCAGATATTGTGTAAGAACTTTACATACATAATTTTGCTTAAAACGCATGAAAACTCTATGGAAATAGATCTTATTAGTGATTTCCATTTTACTATGAGGAAATTGAGACTTTGAAAAAAACAGCTTTCCCAAGATGAAAGGGTTAGAAAATGGCAGAACCAAAATTGAAATCAAGAATGTTTCTTGACCCCAAACCCCATATCTTTACTAAACCAGAAGGAATTAATGATAGTGTCCAAACCATAAGATTGCTCCAAGATTAAATGAGATAATATATGTGATAATGTTTAGCACATTGTCTGACATAGAGCACACATCCTATTAATATGCTAGTATTTTAGTACACAGAAGTTACTAGGATTTTCCACAGTAAACACCACTAATATCTCTCAATATCAAAACACCAATATTTATAATTGTAATGAAATAATGTTTTGTTATTCAATTAAACATTATTTATAATAACAGAGGCCTAAACTCCTTTAGTTTGCTGCCATCTACAAACCTGTGGTGTGGCTTTGTTGAGTCTCTGTGGAATGGCTGACTAGTGAGAGATAGCAACTGTAGTCTGTGTTATGCTTCCTGCCCAGTAGGCTACAAAAATGGAAATACTTGTACTTGGTATACTGCCATATTCTAAGGAGCCACCTAGACAAATAAGAGTGTACAGTTTGAACACTGAATGATCCAGGAAATATATATGTACATAATCAATTTTATGATTGCAGAATTTGAATCCTTTTGGTTGGACCCAAAGATACATTTTCAGAGAGATGGGAGTTTAGAAAACCATTCCACTGGTTTCACCTAAACTGGTCAAATCTACCACTTCTGTTTTTGTTGTTGTTGTGTATTGTTTCGAGGTTTCTTATTTTTATTCACAAATCCAGATTAAGTAGGTGTTTGTGTGTGTGTGTGTGTGTGTGTGTGTGTGTGTGTTCCTGGGGATTGAACCCAAGGCCTCACATATGCTAGCCAAGTGCCAGATTCAGTAGTTATTTAGTAAATACTTTATTATTTATTTACTCGTGGCTTCTATTATTAGAGTAGCCACATCTTCTTGATTTTCTGGAACATACCAGATTTGATATTTTATCCTGGTGTTAGGCTGTGATTTCCAATTTGGCGGAAAGCCTTGGCTCCTGCAGAGGATGTGCTACATGCAGCCTGGCTGAGAGCTGAGAGCTGAGAGCTGAGAGCTGAGAGCTGAGATGTGCCTCAGAGGTGCTGCTGTGTTGCTGGTCTGCATTACTGGCTCTGTGCTTACTTTTCATGATCATTAAATGTTCCTTTTTCATCATTTTGCAAATACGTTACTAAATGTTCTGTCACTCTAACGGGAGTTTTGAGCTTCATGGATGAGTTGGGGTGTGGGGGGAGATAATGTCTTTGGTTTATGTATTTTGACATTTAGTCAAAGCAGATCTCTCTTTCATCAAACAATATAATTTTGGCATCATTGATTTCATTCATTTTACATAGTTAGATAATCCATGACTCTAGGTATGACCTAGAAACCTGCCCGTCATTCCCTCTGTTCTTCTATTTGGGAAGCTTTTTAATTCTAGAAATACTGTAAAGAACAATTGTGTTGATACAGTAGAATCTACCTCCCACACATCCATCTATAATCCAAATAGCATAAACCAAAATTAAATATGTGGGATTCTTGGAGGAAAGCATCCAATAATCAAACACTAGGAGCAAAAAATTAATTTATTACATATATATTCTCTAATTTATAATAATTAATTTATAATAGCTTCTTGAATTTTAAATGTTTTTTGCTATTTCCAATGCTTAAAAATCATAATTTTAAAACATAAGTACTGCTTATATACATTGTGATTTCTTTTCTATTATTTTCTTTTGGTTTTTACTTCTAAATATGAGTGATATGGTCTCCAAGTTGGAGGGAAAGGGAATAAGATTCATTGTTTTGCTCTAACATGGTAGAATTTAAAATTTCACATCATATACCTGGAGTTTTGACTATATGAAAAATAGTCAAAGGTCATCACTTTCTTGTATATTTCTTTTACATGTATTATATATATATATGTATAATATAAACAGAATACATCTGATTAGGACATTTCAATATTTCATCAAGGTAACTTTTATCTCCTATTTTATATAAAATAACAAAATATACAGAGAGAAGAAAGGAGACATCTGTTCATCGTACACATAAAGTAAATAAAAGTTCATGTATGGCTTTGCAAAGGTAGATTATGACGTGACTTTCATATTTATTTATTTAAAAGCATCTTGAGAGAACGTGTTAGTGTGCTTACGAGAGCGGCCATGGTGGTTGAATGTCGCGTCGAGAGTCCAATATTAGGATCCCCAGTATTTTTTCCAGTGGCTGCCTCGGCAGCTTTCAGGAGACAAATGTAGTTTATGACTACTTCATCGATCTTCGCTACGATTTCCTGCCGCTGTGTTTCTGAGTTCACAACTTTAACTAATCGCATGCAAGCTTCTGTTAGGCAACAGAGCACTTGAAAGCTAGAAGTCATAGCTAGGAGCATCTCCTCTGGGCTTTTCTCGGCCATTGCCATTTTCCTACAGGCACTTCCCAACTGTCTGGACTCAATGGATAACAGCTGCTTGTACTGAGAAAGCGTAAGGTCATATGCCTCAGGGCATGACTCCTCTCCCTTCCCCTTGGTTGCTCTGACAAGGCAGAGCAACTCATTGGCATCATTTTGGGCCGCAAGGAACCCATCAGGCATTGCATATATGCTCTCCTTTAGGGCACTTATTCTTGCAATCCGGGCATCAAAAACCAGATTGCTGAAGTCCAAGTCATCTGGACCATTCAGGTCTTCTGTCCAGACTTTCAGCACTGACCCTCTGGATAGCTCCCCTCCTTGCTTCCAAATTCCAACAGCCAGGGATGGGCTGCTTGGTCCTGGCATGGCTTGAGTCGTCTGTGGTCGATAGAGGCAAGAGACCTGGAGGGTGGCCTCTCCCTCCTCTTCATCCTCATCACCATCTTCATCCTGCCCTCGGTTCAGGAAACAGTAGCTGAAAGGTCCTCGACATCTCCAATTGCTGCTCTCTGGCTTCCGTAAGGGTAATGTCCTATACAGCTTTGAGTCTTTATGAGCCACCGGGGACCTTTTGTGAAACTTCCCCTCGGGGCTGAAGTGCATGGAGTTTTGGGAAAAACTCTTGGTGAGCTTCTTCCCCAGGGGGAGTTCTGCTTGCCTCTCCGAACTGGCCTCCTGTGCTTCTGTGATATCGGGATACTTCAAGCTGACTGCGCCCTTGATTCTCTCTCGGAAGGTCTCCAACTCTGTGGGTCCTGAGAGGATGCTGCTGCTATGCCTGAGAGCACTCTGGCTGGGGGGTGTCCTGAGGCTCCCCCCTTTCAGATCCGGCGGCCGCCAGCTCACAGCCTCTCCGTATGCCCGGTTTGCTTGGGAGAAATCATTAGGGTCTTGATTTGGAATTGGCACCTTTGATTCCGAGTGAATGTTTGATGGTAGCAGGATGGGATCAACTTGAGGATGTTGAGACCAAGCTGAAGGCATGCCTCCTCGTCTCTCCTTCCCAGGCTCTGTCAAAGCTACACTAGGGGTAGTAGAAAAACAGAGAAATTCATTAAGCACCTCCGGGGTGGCCGCTGTCACTACATCTCTACATCTCTACGTGATGTCTGTTATTTCCCAAGGATGCATTCAAGAAAGGCTGCCATATGTTGGGGCTCCCCTGCTTTCCAAAGACTGCCTCCCAATATCTAGCAACAGATTTCAACGAATGACAACAAATATTGGAAGCTGTTATTTCTGGAACTATCAACTCATTTGGAATTGTCTAGAAATCTCAAAACATTTTCCTGATCCCAATATTTACTTATCAGAAAATACACATCCTATGTCTAGATTATTCAAACGTGTTTAAGATGTTTAAGTTTCACTTCAAGGGAATTGGGTTAATCCTGGCATCGGTTACCCTTTTTTCTCTAAAGAAATGACCTACTTTAATTAATGAAAATTAATTTAGCTGATCTTTTAAAGAGGACAGCATGAGGTATGAGGTTTGCCTGGTGTAGGGTTTGAAGTCAAGACACTGGGCAGGTTGCTCAGCTTTTCTTAGCAAAGCCGTCATGTGAACAGGAGCACGGGGAAACTTCTGTGAAAGCTCTTTGTAAACCAGGAAGGATTAAACAGTGTGGTTTAATTAATTTACAGGGAAAGATGTAGTCGGAGGATTAGTTAGGTATCGTTCATAGATGGATTTCCCAATGTAAGCAAAACTAATGGTGGGATTTGGGAAAAACAGAAAATCTTTAAGATTTTTGAAGGGTAATAGGAATTAACCAATATACAATCGCACTAATTATCTATTGACTTATATGGAAAAGACACTATTGATGAAATTTGAATAGTAAAGGTGGATGTGCAAGGTGGCCAGACTCCTGGTCCTATCTGTGTCTGGCTTTTATTATTTGTGGGGAAATAAAGCAGCTCACCATGCACACCCCCAAATCTTAATACTGGGGTATGCCACATGTTTCAGGTTATGCTCTGGAGCTTCCTAGAGAATGGGAGAATCTATAAAATTGCTGCAAGGCAAATGATCTCTCGGAACCCCTCCAATCTTCCTGACTTCTGTTATCCTTTCTTGTCTCTAAGTACCAAAATGGAAAAATTAGAAATAAGATATCTTGAGAAGGAAATCAAACTGTTATGTGACTCAAATTGATACTATCTCATAACTACAAGTCACACTGGGCCCTACTAAAAGTCTGCATTTAGAATTTAGGAAACAAATAGTGTTCCATCTCATTCTAAAAGCAGTGAGATCAGAGCAAGATTATAAAGAGCACATGCCATTTTCATCATTGTTTCAGACCCGGAAAACTTCACAGTTTATTACATGTCATAGCCATTTAATAGTTTGGTGTCTTTTTTTATGTTTTACTTTTCTTCCAGACTCCGTATTTTTAGTTCAGTTGGAAATAGGGTATACATGCTCCTGGTGTCTCATGCAAAACACTAAATCCATCATTGCTGTACCTGTGGTTTCCTTAATTTTGGGGAGTCGATGGCATCCATCTCTCAAAGTGCCAAACAGGGGGTCGGCATTAATGGCTGTGTGCAGAGCAGGCACTGTCATCCGCGGACACATCCCTTCCGTCTGGGGGTGTAGTTCCTTAAAGGTGGCTCCGTGGTTGGGAAGGCCAGCAGCTCTCTCCTCGGAAGGAATGTAGCTGACGCCTTTCCCGGAAGCATCTGGAATCAAGTGCTTCCCCATGGAGGGGCAGAGGGGCGACTCCACGGGAGTGGGACAGGTGCTGCTGCCGCTGCCCGGGCCACAGCCTGTGTCCACTGAAGAGCCCTGAGAGCTCTGTAGAGAAAAATGGCCCTCGCTCTGCAATGATGACATCCGCTTGGCCAAGTGGTAGTCACAAAGGCGGGCCACACCCTCTTCCGCCTCCGGAAGCTTGGAGGTGTGGTCACAGGTGGGCGAGTCGGCATCCTCTGGGTTATCTAGGTTTTTGGCTGAAGACCCACAGGTCACGTCTGTTAAGAAGCGGTCCCCTTGGCCAAGTCCCGAAATGTCACTGGCTTCACCATCAAGAGCCCCTTCCTCCTTCCCTTCGGCCTCTCTGGCCCCAAGACCGGAAGCTCTGGGAAAGGCTTGCCCGGCTGCTGCTTCGGGTCCACTCTTCTCCACCACCCCGCTGTCAGTGGCCACGTACCATCTTTGGCTGTCCTTGCGAAAGGCAGTTCTCTCCAGGTTAAAAGTGCTCAGGTGTTGACTGTCCCCCCTCGAGGACACGGTACCAAATTTCCCTTTGGCGTCTTCTTCCATCTCTGCCGTTTTGGTTCCCTGCTGTTTTTTTCCTGGTACGGTCCCATTGGCCGGGGCTTTCCCCTCCCCCTCGGCCACCTTGCTTTTCCTTTTGCTGGTGCACGAATATGCCACCGACCCCATGTGCAGTTTGCTGAAATAGTCTGTGACCGACTTGGTCTCCATGGTCTCAGGCTCCATCTCCATGTGGTCCGAGTGAAGTATCTGCTTGGAAGGCACAACTTTGGGCGGGAGGTCGGTCGCTGGGCGAGCAGCCAGGCCGTGGGAGGACTTTGGAGGCAAGGTCCCCGGGGGAGCTTTGGAGGTGGGGAACTCTGTCTGCTCTTCTGCCAGGGGGTGGTAGCTTTCGTGAGTGGCCAAGAACATGCGGGAGAGGCTTTCTGACTGCTTTTGTGCTGCGGCCAGCTCAGAGCTCTCAGTCATTTCAGAGGAGTTAGTTTCATTGCCCGAGTCTGACGAGGACTCAGGACTATAAGCCCGCAAGATGGCTACACCTGCATGCCGTGAAAAACAAGAGGCAATTAATAGATGCATCAGAGGCACTTGGAGACATGTAAGAAAATGGGACTCATTATTATTAATTTGTTTTCCCTTTTCAGTAGGGACTCTGAGTTTATTGCACAATTGTTCCAAGAAATGGGGTGGGGGTGGGAAGTGCCATATGGAAAAACAAAAACAAAAGAAAGCAGGTACATACACACACACAAAAACCCCATGATGGTAGTTCGGCATATTTATGAAATGGGACATGTGTGAAATGGAGGACACCACATAACAGGACTCCAAGGACAAATGGCTGGAAAGGATGGGATGACACGGTTATCAGTGAATAAACGTAACAATCGTGAAAGAACCTGAATTGTCACTGGTCTGCTGTTCTTCTGACACGGAAAGAGCTTCGAGAGCTTCGAGGGTGGAAACCACAGCGTTATCCAGTCCCTTCTCACACTTCCCCTCCGCACTGGTGGGCACAGCGTCAATGAGGGACACGGGGATCTCATCGTTTTGCAGGCTGCTGCCTGGCTCCTTGTCCTCACGGAAGGATGCCGCCTGGCTCTGAGTGTCCTCCTCATCCGAACTGTCTCGAAAGCCAGGTGGAGGGGCAGCAATGGCCATGTTCAAGGAGCGTAAGAGGAAGTCATCTTCATTGTCGTCCCCTTCCGGAGGGGGCAGGGATGTGAGATCGATGATGTCATCGCTTGAGCCAGACAGGTTGAGGATGGCTGGCTGGCTCATCTCGCCCACCACCAGGTCCTCCTCACAGCTTACCTCGTCCTCGTCTTCCGCATCATCGGTGTTTTCGGCGTAACAGATGTCGTGTAAGAGGGGCTCCTCTATCCCCTCGGGAGCCTCAAAGTTCTTCACGTCGCCTATGTTTGCGTAAACGGAATTTGCCACGAACTGGATGCTCTCCGCATCTGGCGGGAGATCAAGGTTCTTCATGTCATTGGCACTGCTGATGTAGAGATTTCTCTGTTTCTCCAACATTTCTGGACTCTCATCTAACAGTCTTTCATAGCCGAGAGTTGGGGGACTAATACCATCATCCAAGGGGAGATCTCCAAAAATAAAGGACACTTTAGCTCCTCTCGGAGATTCCTGTGCTTTCTTTAGAGGTTCTGGTCCTGCGAGGGTCATCAGGGACCGCTGAGCTAGACTTCTGTAGTCTGCCTCACAGGGAGCATCACCAGGCTGGGTCAGCTGCTGGTTAAGTTCATCTGCACTATAGGCGTCATCTATATACAAGTGCCGGTGGTCTTTTGGACACATAGTGCTGTCTGTAATCTCGACCATCTTCTGTTTTGAATCTATATATGTTATCTGGGCTTCTTGTTCCCCTTCGCCGATGAAGGTGGTCATTTGGGGCATACAGTTCCAATCTGGGCCAAGGAGGTTATGCTTTCCTTTATTTTCAGTCCCTAAAGAGAGAGAATCATGCAAAGAGCCATTACTGTGATTTCTGACTTGGGGTGTGGGAGGGGCTTGTCTGTGTTTTGTAATTTAATGCTCATAGTATTGCTGTGTAAATGCAGTCATTTGACTTTCCAAATATGGTACCCATCGATGTAAGCTCCAGACACAAGGATTTGTCCTTCAGAATTGTAGGGGAAGATACTGGACTTTTTCCTCACTGAGTTAAGAGAAGGCCAAGGACCTTCATACTTCTATCACATTTCCTGTGAAACTAAAATAAATAATGTACCTCTAGTTTCACCCTATTTATATCTTCACGGGTGTAATATATTCATGTATAAATGTCAGGATGCATGCCTGTATGTATGTGTATATGTGTATATTGATATATAAGGAGGAACACTAACAGGTAATGTACTTCTTTTATTTCTAAGCATAATTAATATTTATATTAATTTCAATTTTTGTTTGATCATGGGAACTATGAAGAATTGTTTGAAGTTCCTCATGAATTAAAATTGCAAACCCCCAATTTAAATATTGTTTTGTTTGCTCTTCCTGTGGACATTTGATCTGATATTTAACTGGGTCATTCTGTCAATATCACTTTGTAGATTTCAGAAGCAACATTTTGACAAAAATTTTGGTTCTACCACGTTTCCATTTGTTCACATATACAAGATATATGGAAACGAAAATTGGCTTTAGCACAGTGGTCCCCCCTCAAATTATACAATGAATTTAATGCTGAACAGTGTTCAGAGTCATTTATTAATAGCATGTATTTTTATAAGCAACAAGTAAGGTATAATTTTGAAGGCACTGAGTTATACATTTGCCATATTTATATCTTATAACAGATTTACCTTGTGGGGGTTCAACATTGCTTTATCAATAACAATAGGTTCAGACAGGCTATGTGTATGTATGTGTGTGGGGGGAGGTGGGTTGATGCCAGGAGAGAGAGCATTTGAGCAAAGCTGTATTGGGGGCTTTAGGTACAGACCAGGTGTTGACAACATTTTCTGCCAAGGGAGGGCCAGATAGAAAATATTTTGGGTTTTGCAGGCCAACTGTTCAATAAAGCAACTACTCAACTCTACTATTCTAACATGAAAGTAGTCATAAATGATGCATAAATGATGAACATATAGGTTGAATGGCTGCCATCAAAGATACATCCACACTATGAATTTCCTCATCGGGGAGGTGACCATACTTGGAAAAAGAGGTTTGCAAGTTTAATTAATTCAAAGATCTTCACTTATCAAGATCCTATTTAGTCTGAATTATCTATGCAATCCCTAAATCCAGTGGCAAGTGCCCTTGGAAGAGAAAGGCAGAGGGAGTTTGGGGTCACACCAAGAAGAGGTCAATGTCATGTGAACACAAAGGCAACAGCTGGAGTCATGCAGCCACAAGGAATACTGACAGTCACCAGAAGCATGGAGAGGCAATGAAGGATCCTCCCCTAGATCATGTGGAAGGAGCACCTGTACACGCCTTGATTTTGGACTTCTAGCCTCCTGATCTGTAAGTTTCCATTATCTTAAGCTGTCAAATTTGGCCCTAGGAAACTAATATAATGTGCATGGTTCAATTCCAATAAAACTTTATTAAAAGAACAACTCCAGCTAAGCAGGGTGGCACATGCCTGTAATCTCAGGACTTGGGAGGCTGAGACAGGAGAATCACAGGTTTGAGGCCAGGCTCATCAACTTAGCAAGACCCTCTTTCAAAATAAAAAAAAATAGAGTTGGGGTGAAATTCAGAGGCAGAATGCCCCTGGGTTCAGACGCTAGTACCCCCTCCATACCCCCCCCACACAAAGAACAACTCCTGGTTTAGACTAACAAGAAAACTGAGTAGGTCAGGAGGCTAAAAGTAAGGTAATGGTGCTTATTCAGATTCTCCCTAAAGTCCAGAGATACACAGATATGTGGAATCAATGATTCTAAAATTTGCAGAGTGAGGGAAAACAAATGAAGGCTTACAGTTCCTTCTTAGAGATCTTAACTAAAGTGTATCTCATTCGAGATGAGAGGAAAATGCATGCTCAATTTTGGCTTCCTTCCAAAGGGTATACTGTTTTGGCTTCCTGGAATGTTTCTGAAGACAGAGAAGGATCTAAGGTCGTAATTGAGACCTATTCTGTGGCTCAGTCACCAGCAGGCTGGGGGTGAACTGACCTCTCTGGATTTTGCTCTTGACATTTCTCACATCTCAGCAGAACTTTGGCAGTTTCTAGAGAGAAGGGAGTGCTCGCAGCCACTAGAGGATGCTAAGCCCCAGGCTACTGTTCCCTTGTCTATTTGTTTCCTTTTGGGTTGTACTATCTCTCCTTATAAGGCCCACCTTCTCTCAGAGTGGGGAGAGGTATTTGAAGTATGTACCCTGCTGTAGAACTGGAAGAAATCACTAAGAGGCTCAAATTCCATTCTTCCCCTACATTACTAATCTGTTGCAACTAAGTTTTGGTCTCTCAGCTTTAATAAACACTACATTGTAGATGGCCATAAATTGGAAAGAACTAAGACCCTTGTTACTATAACCATTTTAGAATACTAGGTTTGGCTTTCTTCCTACATCGGCACAATTTTAACAGTCCATGGGGAAAAAGGTTTTATTTTTCAGATAAACTTTTAAGATTTGAAAATAAAAAGTCCCAAACTGATTTTTCAATGTGAAAGGACTATGTTACATTGCTGAACTGTTCTTTGGAATTTCAAAGGCCATCATTGGATTACTTTACCTCTCACTAAGTTATATTATCCAGGCTGGCCTTGAACCTGCGTTCCTCCTGTCTCAGCCTTCCAAGTACTGGGATTACAGGTATGTGCCATCGTGCCTAGGTACTCTAATTATTTTTAATCACTTATGCCTTTTAGGGACTTTTCTTTCCTCATCTTCTGTCTTCTTCTCCCTTCTGTATTTCAATCACTTACATTTTCGATTTTTTTCTACAAGATTATTTTTGTCACTGTCAATTAATAGAAATATCGATCATCATTTTAGAGGTTATACATAGATTTTTCCTCTAATACTTTCCTTGGAAGCTAAGTTTTCAATCCCAATTATACAAATGAGGAAACCTAGATTAGAGAAATTCTAAAACACACATGCTTCAAAGTAGGGTTGGATTAAACCTTAGATTTATCTGACTGGAAATGCAAAGTTGCTCGTAACATGCTCTGCCATTTCTCTTTCTGTCTCTATCTCTGATTTCCTTTTTTATATTTGCTTCCATTTACCAAGCAATCATAATGAACTGCGTGTAAGTCTGCATGCATCTGTATGAATCTACATATTACAATTTATTTCTGGAATAAAGATTGATATTTGTTTTCTGTTCAGTTTTAAAATGAGAGGGTGTTCTTTCCCTTATTTTTCCTCCCCTCCCCTTCCTCTCAGAAAATAGTGACAAGGAATTTGTAAGTGTTCCCTTGCTGAGCAGGTCAGAATATGCCTGTAATCCCAATACTTGGGAGGTTCAAGGCCAGCCTCAGCAATTTAGTGAGGCCCTGTTTCAAAATAAAAAAAAAGAGTTGGGGTTGTAGCTTAGAGGTAGAACACCTCTGGATATAATCCCCAGTACCAAAAGAAAAAAAAAAGAATTCTCTTTCTTTGAAAAGAGATCCTCACTAAAGAACACCTGAGTATACTTTTTTCATAGCTCAGTGGCTCTGTCTTGAATGGTGGCGTCTATTCATCAGCCACACTAACTCATAGCCTACTGAAGATGGAGGAAAATGCTCAAATACTCAAGAAAAATAGTCCTAAAACAAATGAAAACCAGCCGGGCGTGGTGGCGCACGCTTGTAATCCCAGCATTCGGGAGGCTGAGACCGGAGGATCTGGGTTCGCGGCCAGCCTCAGCTACCTAGTGAGGCACTCTGCAACTTAGTGAGACTCGGTTTCAAAATAAAGAATTAAAAAAAAAATAGGGCTGGGGGTATAGCTCGGAGGTAGAATGCCCCTGAGTTCAATCCCCAGTACCGCAAAAAAAAAAAAAAAAAACACAAAAAAAACAAATGAAAACCATTCCCACTCAAAGGAAGAATCAATTTACCATTTGTGGCTCTCCTTGTCCTCACTTTGGGGATGTTGTATCCTGTCAAGTGACTGGATTGAACTATTTGATATCTTTGCTATCCCAATGCTCCTATTACTGATCTAAGATGGATATTGGGGCAGAAGAAGTTTCTTCCAGAGCCCCCAAACCTAAGTGCTGGGCAACACCCACCTCCTCCTACTGGTAAAACCCACAGAGTCCTGGGTAAGTTCTGGGTAAGAGAGGGGTTCCCAGGCATCTGGGAATGAGCACCCTACAGGAGGAGGCTAACAACCTTTACTTGGTATTTCATCATTAGTTCTCTGTGTCCTGTCCATAAATGTGATCCATAAATAATAAAAGCATTGCATTTGAAGCAAACACCTGACATTTCCATGTGACATGGAAAATCAGCAGGTTTTTTTAACAATTAAACAATACCAGCAGTATTTGAAGGCTTTTGTGTTAATATATGGACATGAGATTTTCTTGTGGGTGCAATTTTAACTTTGTTTTTTGTATAGGGGATTGAATCCAGGGGCATTCTATCTCTGAGCTCTCTCCCCAGCCCTATTTTTTTAAAATTTCAAAACAGGGTCTTGCTAAGTGGATGAGGCTGGCCTGGAACCTATGATCCTCCTGTCTCAGCCTCACAAGTACTGGGATGACAGGCATGCACCATTATGCCCAGCTCAATTTTAACTTTGCAAGGAACATCCTTATTATTGCTGTCAGGTGAGACATGGAAGAGGTAGAGGTGATGGCGATGGTGATGGTGATGGAGGGGGACAGTGTTTCATGAGTTTAGAAAGAAAATACCTGTGTCCTGGGTCCCTGCATTTTTCTTGTTGGCCATGTTAAATATCGACCTCCTGGAGTCGACCAGAAGCCTGTAGTATCCAGCTGTCAAGCAGGCCAGATTCATAGCATCCGATGATTCCATCAGGAGTGTGATGGGCTGCACAAAAAGAAATCTGGTTAAAGGCATCCTTCCTCAACCCCCTTCAAGCATCAACAGCTGCATTCATACTCATACAGTGAAAACAAAACTAAAGTATCGAGCAAACATTGCATTGGAGGAATAGGGATGGGAAGAAGAAGTCAGGGATAACACAAAGAGCCATACTGAAGAACACTTAATGGAGATTTCTCCAAAGACTGAATGAAAAGTTTCAAAGAGATCCAGGAAAAGAATGTTTCTGCAAGAAGCTGTCCATTTGCAGAAAGGTAAACTGGAGCTGAGAATTGAGAAAAGGCCTTCCTAAACCTTTCTGGAAACAATGTGGTTATGTAATTTCTTAAGCATGTAGGGAAGGAAGTGTTGTAGGAGCAGTTTTTCTCTCCAAGTTAGGAAAAGTGTCCTCTGGATGAATGAGAAGGTGGGAGAAAAATAAGTGTGCAACAAAAAACAGATGCCAAGAGAGGCAGAGACAGTGAGATGACAGGTCTCTACTGTCACTTCTAGGAGCAGGACACTAACCAGACTCAAGGTCTTTGACTGGTGGGATAGAACTTCCCATCCAAAGTCCTTGAACTACTTGTTGAACTCTTTCCTTTTATGTAAATAGAGGTCTCCCTTCAGCCCCCAAGCCACCCCACCCTTATTCAATATAAGCAGGATGCTATTAGTAGGGTCTCATCATTCATTTCTGTTTGGAAGAGTTTATCCCTATCAGTATATCTATAATGACTATATCCAGTTCATCCTTTCAACTGCCATTTTCCCACGATGAGGCTATTTCTCTCAGCATCACTGGTCCTGGATCAGGGCAGGCATTTCAAATCTATCCTCTTACTTTGAGCTTGCTGTGAAGTGATCTGGAGCCCTTGGATGCTGCAGCCCATGAAATGCCGTGGGCCACTGCTAACGTGTCTTACTTTAGCTCCATGTTCTTACTTTCATGATCATCTGTTCCTGCTGTAGAATATACTGATCTGCTCATGAAAACCCTTTCCCACAGTGTCCCTCACCCTTAACCAGCTCTTCTCATGCCACCCTGGGGGAGTGCGGAGAGGGCTGTGTCCTCCCTGACTGTTCTCAGAGCACCGCTCCTGGCTGATGCCATCTTCTTTCTGGAGACCCTGTCTCCCTTTGGATCCCGTGCTTTTTCTCCATAGGTACATTAATGGAGGCAAAATCCAATGAATCATCTTTACTGGGAAAAGAAGGTGAGGGCAAGTAGACCTGGACTATTTCCTACTAACTTCTGTTTTGGGAGAATAGAGTTCAGCATTTGGTGGATGATTTCAGATAGTCACTTTAAATGGAATGGCCATGGTGTTCATAGGGACCAAGTGTTTAGCTAGTATCAATTGCTATAGCCTGAGAAGACAAACTACAACACCCAGCTTTGCCAAAAGAGCAATCACATATGGACCCAACCCAACCAAAAGGAATGGGAATCCTAATGAAAGTTGTGTAAAATCTCACTGACTCTATGTGAGTCATATATTCTAGAAAGTTTGTTGGGGAAAAAAAATCTCCCCTATTCTCTGCCTATGACTCAATATTCTAAAGTCAGAGAGACCTAAAAATGATACAGCTTGCTTTCTCATGTAGACATGAAGAAATAGAGCCCAGAGAAGTATAACAACTTGTTCCCCAAACACACTGCTATTTTGTGAGGACTAGTGCCCTCTTGAGTTGGGTGGGTATTTTTCTGCAGCATATCACTTCTGTGATCTTCTGCACACATTAACTTTGCCTGCATTATAAATACCAGCAGTGTTATCTGAAATGAGCCGTTCAAACCATGGCCACGTGTCAACATCTAAAGGGCTTACCTTCACATCTAGCACGTGGAGCTCCACCCTCACCAAGCTCTCCTCTTCGGTAAACATTTCAATCCTGTTGACATGGCTGAAGTCGGCTAAAAGTGCCACCAGATTGGTTTTGGTGTTTATGACATGGCTTATGCCATACCGGGGCCCAACCAGAAGAGTCACTTCTGAGCGCTTTTCCGCCTGCTGAGAAAGAGATGTTGACAAAATATTTAAAACCCCGGGCTTCTGTTGAACCTGAGAACCTGTTTTATAAGATTACATTTTCTTTAGGAAGTATCTGGGTCATACTGTACTGGTCATATTGTACATATCACCCAAATAGAAGAATCAGATACATGACTGCATTGAGACTCTGATAAATTATAAGTAACATAGAAAGTATCTGTTATCATTACACAATGTATTCATAATTGCAAGAGACTTTTAGAAATGAGGTTTGTGGGATCTTTCTCTCTTTTAGGGTGAAGGTAATTTAAAAGGTGGCCATTTTTACAGTCCTTTGATTCTCTCTCTCTCTCTCTCTTTTATTTATTTATTTTTTTTGCCGTCACGTTTCTTTTTCTAGGGCATTCTGCAGTGGCATTATCTAGTTTAACATTTATTTGGATATTCAGAGACTGTGGTGAAGTTGATTAGAAATGAAGGCTGGAAAAGATTCACAGCTGATTGGCTTTTGCCATTCTGGGCAGCCCATTCAAGACAGCCTCTGCAGTGACATTTTACAGGCTTCCTGGCATCTGAGAAGATAGCAATTACCACTAATGTTGCCTTGAACACACGGCCCCCATATAGTCGCAGGTCACTGAGGAACTTGAGATAGTGGACCTTGGCTTGCAGCGCGGAGAGCTGGGGAGAGAAAAGAAAGCTTACATGTTGAATCAGCGGGGTGTGACGCCATCTTGGCTAGGGACCAGCTGGAAACAAAGGACAAATTAGCAAGATGATTTTTCTTACTGGGGAGAAGGAGTGTGAGAAAAACTTTTCATTAGGAAGGCGAGTAAACTGCTATGGATCTGGTCTTCTGATGATGGACTGCAACAGCATATCAAGATTCAGATCTGATTTATTTGGGGGGAAATGTAGGGGGGGGGGGCTCATGAGTATGGATATGTGGACCAGAGCGCTCATTGAGAGCAAATTAATAAAATGTTCCGTGGAAACATCTGCCCATTGGGAGGTTTTGAGAGGTGGGTGGTGCCTTCCAACTGCCTTAGGGACAAAGTGAGTTGTGCAGCAATTCTCCCATAGCACAGGAGACTCACCTGTATGCAGAGTTTGTGGGAGCTGTTTTGAATATGCACCTGAAATCTATGCAAGACCTTTGAAACAGGCTCTTACATCTCCCTTCTCAAATTTCTTCCAGTCTTTGCAAGTTTATAGGGAAAATGAACTTTGTGAGCTCTAATCATTGTGGAAATGTTTGAACTTGCTATATAAGCCCTTGTTTTATTAGTTCAACTCTGAGGATCCATTGAGTTTCATGAATGAATTACAAATGAAATTTTATCCAGAGAAAGCTTACCTTTATAAATTAGACTTAAGAACGTAGGCTCCTACATCCTATAAAAAGTATTTGATTAAAACATATCCATATTTTATATGAATGTGCCAGGGATGTTTATGGAGGGTAAAATTTTCCAACAAGGCATAGGTTACTTTTAAGTTAGCAGTGGTGGTAAAACTTTGTTTTCAATCATGTATGACTTGCTGAGTCATTTGTTAACTATTCCTGAAAGTACTCTTCTTTAGGAAATTGTTACTTAGGGCTATACTTTTTTTTTTGCAGTGCTGAGGACTAAACCTCAGACATGCTAAGTAAGCACTCTGCCACTAAAGTATATCCCTAACCCTTTTAAAGTTTTATTTTGAGACAGGGTATCACTAAATTGCCCAGGCTGACTTCAAACTCACAATCCTCTTGCTTCAGCCACCCAATCAGCTGAGATTACAGGTGTGTGCCACCACATCCAGCTCATTCATCTTACTTCTTAAAAAAAAAAAAAAAACAACTAAAAAAGTACTTTGCAAATTGTATATTAAGCAAACTACTCACTCTAGAAAAAACTTACCTTGGTAATGGACAATGATTAGATAGATAGATAGATAGATAGATAGATAGATAGATAGAATTTATACCAGTTCCCAAATTATTACAAGAGCAGTGGGCCGGGCTTGAAAAAAAAATCACATCAAGTCAATTAACAGAAATTAGCTTTGGGAAAATCAAAACTGAAATTTTAAAACCCCTGACCCAAAGCATCTGCTATATTTCTAAATCTGTGATGGGAGGCATTCTCCTATGAACTGGGAAGTAAGTTAAATGTGGCTGAGAGTATGTTGAACCTGACTATACATTAAGAAAAGTCAGGGGTAAGAAAGGAATAGAAACAAGTGTGCCTCAGCTGGTAAAAATTACTTAAAATCACATATTAATACCAAAGAATTATCCACATGGTGGACTATGATGTGTACTAGAGACATACAAGTTTCTGTAGCCAATGTCAACTGGAAAGTTATAAGCTTCTCATCTTATAGGTCCAGTAACCTAAGGCTCCTTCTCTTTCTGGTTACTGGAATCTTTTGGTTTTTATTACTTATGCACCACACTTTTCTTTTTTGACATACAGTGTATTTTTAAACGTCCTTAGTATTTCTCCTACTTAACAAAAACAAAAATAAACACAAAGATTTTAACACTAATGATAAGTGGCAGAAATAATTTTACCTTCCCTCTGGAAATAAGATTTAATCCAATGGTTGTTACTGGGGGTGATTTTGTTCCCCAAGCACACTTGGCAATGTCTGGAAACATTTTTATCTGTCATAATTAGGGGAGGAGTGATACTGGCATCTGGTAGTTAGAGACCAGGGATACAACTATATATTCTACAAGGCCCAGGACAGCTCCCCTTTGCCCAACAAAGGATGATCTGTTACCAAATAACAGTGCCACAGTAGAGAAATCTTGGTTTAATTAATATGATATCCAGCCTGCAGGGGCCCTTGCTGGCTGCTATTCATTTAAGCTAGTCTGAGTGGTCAGCAAGAACATGACAGAAATATAGAATTATCTTGCAAATCTGTCTTTGAATTATAAGGTCTCAGAGGCCACACAAGGGTCTTCTGTGTTAGCATGCAAATGCACATACTCCATACACTAAGGAATCTATAAACTGTGAAAAATAAATAGGTTTCCATAAGAATACTTGTTTTTTCATTAGTCTTAGAAATATGTTAATAGTTTTAAAAAGTTACAAAGTGTTACTCCCTTCTGACAAAATGGTGCTTTTTTTTTAATTCACGGGCTAATTTTAAACAATTTTAAAAATGCGTGCAAACCTCTCTCTTTAAAATCTATTTTCTATTAAGATGCAAATGCAATACCTTTTTACCCGGTGGTACCAAGTTTTGATTTGCTTTGACAAGGTGTGAAAGTGCTTTCTTTATGTTCTTCTCTTTCATGCTTTGCAGCACAGCAGAGGGAAGAAAAGTCTCTAATCCCCATTCTTTTCTGCAATAAAAAGCATATCTTCAATTTCACATTCTTGTGATGATTAGTTATCTAAGACAAAATGGCACTCTGATGTTTATTGGAAGGAATCAACTCTTGATAAAGCAGGGAAACAACTTTGATTTTATACTCAGGAGACCTATAAGCTGATCATTAATACATATGTTTGCATTTAAAAAGAAACATATTGCTTACTCTCCAGAAAGAATGCTAATAAGGCATGGGGGGGCAATGGATATTGAAGAGACACTTGGTCCAACTTACTCCCGGATCTCTCCAATTTGTTACTGTGTCGGAGTTAATATGTTTAGCACCAATTTCTGTCCATCACTTTGCTTATTCTCATTCTCCTATCTCCCTTTCTTTCCACATTTAGTCTCTCTTCTCTTAGAAGGATGGATGCAACTTGTTCATGCCCCCAAACTATCTTCTTTGTCCTTCTTCCTCATCAATGGCTATTTCCCTAGAAACACAGTTCTCTTTTGTCCCAGCCAATTCATGTCTGTCTAACTGCTTCCATTTCTTTGTGTGTGTGTGTGTGTGTGTGTGTGTGTGTGTGTGTGTGTGTAGGTTATGACCCTCAAGTATGTCTGTACTTACAGGAAGATTCAAACATCACTCATGGGTATGGATATATAAGAAAAAAAAATAAGACTGGATTAATATATTTTTCCTAAGAGCCCATTTCACCAGCAAAGACTACAACCTTCTTCCAACAAGGTATCATTTATTTATTTGAGCCCAGGGGCATTCTACCTCCGAGCTCCATCCAAAGCCCTATTTTTATTCTTTATTTTGAAACAAGGTCTCACTAAATTGCAGAGGGCCTCATTAAGTAGCTGAAGCTGGCCACAAACCTGGATCTTCCTGTCTCAGCCTCCCAAGTACTGGGATTATAAGCGTGCGCCACCAAGCCCGGCTCCATATTTTTAATTCTAGGAAATCTATCCTAACTGTTTGTGTGCCTAACCAGTGTCTTCTAAATTATAAAGACCTTCAAGAAGGTTCTGGCCATTTCTCCATTTCTGCTTGTCCAGGTCCTCTCTGAAGAAGGATAAGGAGACAACCTTCCCCAACTCAACCATTTATGTTGTTTGCTAATGATGCTATATTTCTGTGTTCACTATAGTTTCTTTTTCCTCTTTATCTTGTACTTATTGTTTTAACCTATCACTTGATGCTCCTTTTAGTTCTATGTGCATCATTCTACTTCTAATATATACCCCCAGCCCTTCTTTTTTATAATTTTGAAAAGGAGTATCACTAAGTTAGTGAGCCTGGCCTTGAACCTGTGATTCTCCTTCTCAGCCTCCCAAGTTCTGGCATTACAGGTGTGTACCTTCATGCTTGCTATCACTATTTTATTTATTTTTTGTGGTGCTAGGGATGGAACCCAGGGCCTTGTGCATGCTGGATAAGCACTCTGCCATTGAGCCACACACTGGCCCTGTATCATTTTTTTTTGTGTTTGTGTAGTGCTAGGGATTGAACCCAAGAGTGTTCTATCTCTGAGATACAACCTCAGCCTTTTTTATTTAGTATTTTTATTTTGAAAAGGTCTCACTATGTTTCAGAGGGCCTCACTAAGTTGTTGAGGCTGGCCACGAACCTTCAATCCTCCTATCTCAGCCTCCGAAGTACTGGGACTACAAGTGTACGCCATCATGCCCGGCTGTATCATTACTTTTAATTACTTTTTAAAAGTATTTAAAGTATTTTAAATGCTTTTCATATTTTTATATTTTGTCTTTATAATCAGACCATAAGTTCCTTGATGGTCAAGCTTATAATTCACATATATTCACATTTTTTTTTACTGTTCTACTGTGAAGACTATATAAAATGCTCAGTGAATATGTTTTGGGTGAAGGAATTAACTAATGACATTAGTGTCGACTCTAAGATTCTTGGCCAAGCTATCTCTGAGAGGTTTTTGACAGACAAATGTTCAACCTGGGGAAATGTGGATATGGGGTGGGGTGGGGGCGTAGGAACAGAAATATATTTTAATTGTCCAAAAATATGCTCGAATTATGCAGGCCGGTTTTACAAAGAGCACCTAGTTTAATCTGTCCCTGAGAACTTCAGAAAGAGGATGGAAGAAGGTATGAACGTGTCCAGGTGAGTGAGTGTGAGACAAGTTTGTGAATTGAGTGTCTCTCAGGCTATAGTCACTGTGTGTGCCAAGAGAAAAAGAGACAAATCCCCTGGGAGGAGTGGACCAAGACTCAAACCGAATGAAGATTTGTTCCTAGGCCTCAACAGGTGTATCGAGAGTATCTAGAATGGTGACATTGAGGTCAGCAAATTGGAGCTCAAATTCTTCCCAGCAAGGCTTTGTAGAGAGAAGCCATCTTGCCCCCAGGTGCGTAAACCTTATATCATGGTACTGTATAGGCAGTCCATGGGAAGCTTCTTTGGAAGGTGGGGTTATAATTAGTTTGTACATCTCTTGGAGGTGGGGATGGGGAGAAATTCAAGGCAACTTTTAGCATTATAGGGAGATGTGGCTTCAGACTGGCCCTGAACTCTGAAATAGGAGTTCTCCTTTTTTCTTAGCTGCAAAGATGAAGCCAGTGGTGGTTGCTTTAGGGTACTGAATCAATTGTTGGGAGCTGAAACTCCTTTTTACTGGATGACTTTAAAATAGACTCCCTTAAATCGACTCATCAACTGAAGGCAACATGTAGTCTTTTTTTTCTAAGAAAAGGGGATTTTCTCTGGCCAAGGAAATCCACTCAAGCAGTTAAATGGCAGACTCAGCAAGAGAAGGCATTCAGTTTCCAAACAAAATGCAATTAACGAAACAAAGTTAGTTGTGTGGCATCCTTTCCAACCACTTCATAGTGCCTCACTACAAATACCATGTTTCCTGATTGTGGCCTTTCTTTCCGTACTGGGGATTGAACACAGGGACATTCTAGCTCTGAGCTACACCTCTAGCCTTATTTTATTTTGAAACAGGGTCATGCAAAGTTGCTGAGGCTGGTCTTGAACCAGTGATCCTCCTGTTTCAGCTTCCCAAGTCCTGGAATTACAGCTGTAATGCCTGGCTCTTGTACCATTACTTTGGATACTTTATTTTGACCATATCAAAGTGAACTCAGGTTATACAGACACTTTGCAAACACAGGTGCCTCAAATCATCAAACTATTGTACGATGAGGAGTCCCCCTACTTGGGGGACCTGGACCCTCTTCCTTCCAGTGAACAGCCCCATGACTTAGGCAAGTTATTTAATCATGCTATGCCTCATTTTGCTCATCTGTAAAATTAAATCCAAATCCTATTGACCTCATAGGGATGTTGTGAGAATTAAACAGGTTAATGTCTGAAAAGCGCTGATATGAAACCTTGGCTCGGAACCAAGTCCCTTTAGGAATTTAAAAAATGTATGCTTTATTTTAAATATGACCTTCATCTTAAATAGCTTTCTAAAGGTGGATTATATAAGAAATGGATCTCTCTCTCTCACCACAAAGGAACACGATATTCTTACATTTTGCCTGTGGTTAACAAATGCTCTGCCACAAGCAAGATCAATTTTGGAAACAGAGACAAAGATCAAAAATACACGCAGGCGCTGGGGAGGCAGCATCTCTGTCTCCTAACTAGCGCTGAGAATCAACACTTACTCGATGTATTTGAGGGAGATTTTCTGCGTCTGCTTGGTGGTAACTGTTGCAATGTACATTTGTAAGGCGGCCAGCCGCAGGGCTATGTCGTATTTCAGCTCTGGCCCAAATCGCTCCTGGACCACATCGTTACAACTCTGCGAAGAGACCAGCAGAGGGCGTGTTGCGTCAGAGAATGGGCCACCAGGCTCTGCCTTAGAGGAACAGGTGACATGCATTTCCCTCCTGTTTTCAACCTTCACTTCAAAGGCAAGGAGGCTAAATGTGGAAACATTTCCACCCTGCTGCTTGGAACCGAGTCAGTATCTAATTGCACGCACAAACACAGAGACCACAAAAACATTTAACATTCATCGACAAGCTGTTATTTAAATATTTAGCTTTTTGTAAAAATAATTAGGAATTTAGGTATGAAACTTCCAAACACAGGTGCTGCAGCTGAACACGGAAAGCACTGATAGCATAATACAGCTTTTGGAGTTAGACTACCAGAGGAGTTGGAATCCTAGGTTCCAGGCCTGTTCTTCTGTTTCATAGGGGGTATGACCTTGGGCAAGTTCCTTACTTGCTGGTGCCTCAGTTTCCCCTTCTGTAATTTGGCAAAATAGTGATCTCTCATTGCAGGGTTTTGAGAAGGACTTGATGACTTGATATAATGTTCTTAGAACTGTACCTGTTAAGCTGGAAGCACTCTTATACATTAATTATTGTTATCTTCAATATCCTCCTCAACTTCCCCTTCCTTACAATCCAGAGAAGCTTCAGAGAGGCAGAATTAGTAATGTGATTGGGTGCAGAAACTCTGGATTTATACCGACTTGCTCTACAGTCCTGGCTTTGTCAATGGCTACCTGTATAGGAAACCTTACACCGTTTGCTTGAATGCCTGTGGCCTCAGTTTACCTCACTGGAGCATTTTGAGGGTCCCATGAGATGTACAAGTGCTTTATCATAGTGCAATGGTACACTCTGTAAAGGGTGGCTATTGTTATAGTTTGAATGGATTTAAAAATGTCTCCCAGACCTCATGCACTGGAGATAGTTATATTGGAGGAAGAACTTGGTTGCTGGGGAAGAGTCCCTGGAGGCATGGCCAGGGCCAATATGTAGACCCTGGGCCCCACCCAGCTGCAGCATCTGTCTTTGACCCTTTCTCTCTCTGTCCCTTTTTGCTCTGTTCCCTGCCATGATCCCTTAAGGATTTTCAGCCCCAGCTCCTGATTGAGCCAGCATAAAATGGAATATATATATATGTATATATATATACATATATATATATACTGAAATATAATGAGTATTGAATATGATGGTGCACTGTGAAATGATGATATACTGAAATAAGCATATTGAAATATCTTTGTACACTGAAATCTCCAGACTGGTGAGCAAATCAAACCATTCTTCCTCTAAGTTTTGCATGTCAGGTGTTTGCATCACAGTGGTGAGAATGCTATTCTAATCCTCCGTTCATTTAAATGGCTGCTACCTTGCTACTTCAAATATGGGAACATTTCCATATCTCTTGGTATTAGTTTGTACAGCTGAAAAATGGAGACATCTAACTCACAGGGACTGTTGAGAGGATCAAATTAAGGAGTGACTGAGAGCATGCTATAAAGTGAAAAGTCTTATATGATCACAAGAGATTGATCTTAGAAATAGGGTTCTCACTCACTGCTTAAGATCAAAGCAGAAAGCTCAGTGTTGACAGGAAGCACGGCCCTGTTGAAGCATATTCTGTACAGGTGTTTACTTATTGGGGTTGTGGGAAATTGGGTCCCTGGGCTAGGAAATATTCTTAGCTTCTTTCTTGCATCCTTCTTTTCCTCAGTCTTTGCCTTGTCCCAAGAAGATTTCCAGTGGAAACCTCTATCAGGATGCATTTGACTCCCTTCCATGAGAGGCATATTTGTAGTCACTTCATATATTGATTTTACTAAAACGGGAACATGTAGTGCTGTGGCTGTTGCACACGGTATTTACACTTTGCCCACTTAACCCACACAGTGTGGGCACTGTGCAATGCCTTTTGTATCCACGCTATAGATCCATGTCTTTTAGCGTGCTGCTTCATGGCTGAAAGTGAAGTCACACTCTCTTCTCATCCCTTCTTTGTTGCCCTGTAAAATCTTAAAGCACAATACCCCTATTGGAAGTGGGTCTGTCCTGAGGCAGGAGATAGGGCAGGCTGGGTTAGCGCAGCCTCCAGATTTTGTTTCACTAATCTTGGGTTTACCAGTTATTTCCAAGTGCTCAGGGTTGTCCCTATAGGCTCCAAGGGGTCAATAGCCATGATAGGGTCATTTTATAGAGATCCATGAGTGTTAGGGATGAGGAAGCCACTTGGCACAGTGCCAGGTACAGGCACTTGATGAATCTGCTCTTTGATTAGCCATTCTGATAAATCACTTTCTTCAGCAACTTCTATCACACAATGAATTTGAAAGAGAGAATTTCTGTGTAGAACTCGGAAACAAAAGCCCAGGTTAGATACTAGCTCGGCTCTGTCAACTACCAATTAAATGACCTTGGGCATGGCATTTCATCTCTCCTGGGTCTCAAATTTCTTATCTGAAAAAAATGGGCAAAATATCAACAACTAATTTGAGAGTTAATAAATTTGAAGGGTTGCTGTGATGCATATGAAGATGTTTAATTAAATAAAATGTGCTTTATAAAAATGAGTCATCACCATTACTTTTCCTAAGAGTTGTGGCTGGGACCATTTTTCTCATCTCTTTTTAACTTAGTATTTAACCAGACTTCTGGATGATTTTTTAAAATGTACATTTATTGGTACATTGTACTCTCACATCATAATATAGTTCAGAGTGATAGTGACATACATGCACCCATCACTTTTTTTGACAAAGCAGTTAGTCATTTAATTACATTATATAATTAATTCAGACTGACCCTAGAGAAATAGTATGAAAACTGATATATATATATGCATATATATGTAGTATTGATCATACTTTTATTACTGAAAATACGGTTATACAAGTGAGAGGCAATCACTGTTTTGCTAAATAGAGGTCTTTAGACCTACAAATAGTTCATTTATATTTAATATATTAGATGTAGAAAAGGAAATCAATACTACTAAAGTGCTTGAAAACATTTTGAGAATTCTTAGATCACATTCTGTTTACTAATTTGTGTAACAATTTTTATTTATTTGTTTATTATTTTGTTATTTTGTTGAATCCAGGGACATTCTACTTCTGAGCTACACCCTTACCCTATTTTATCTTTTTTATTTTGAAAGAGGGTCTCACTAAGTTTTGGAAGGCCTCACTAAATTGCTGAGGCTGGCTGGGAACCTGCAATCCTTCTGCCTCAACCTCCCAAGTACTAGGATTACAAACTTGCACCATCATGCCCAGCTACAATCTTTTTTTTTTTTTTAATAGTGCATGGGAAAATGTCAGCATAGCCCATTATAATTATGAATTAGAACAATCTGTATTATTAGCATTTACTGTTAATATATATGCTAAAATCTGTAAAAGACGTCAAGGTCCATTAATGACTAGGAGATTAATAGATATTATCACAATCGAAATCTCTGTTTTCATTGTCATGCTTCATCTACTCAGTGGTGACTGTCCTCATTAGGAGCCTGCTAAGTTAAATTGATTTTGTTTTTGCAAAGAAATATACACCGCTTCTGCTTACTCTTTCTTCTCTAAGCTAATTTCATTGCATCTTTTTAATATCTTAAAATCAACACGGGCACACACAGACACCGCCTGCAGACCTGTTGACTTAGACTGATAAGTTATTTCAGACACATCACACGTTCTGTGATACAGGCATTTCAAAGTAGAGTCTGAAGCAAAGAAATTTTCATTTCCTATTCTCTGTGGATGATATATAAGATGATAGTAGCTTTATTTTGGTTTCTGTCATCCACTATAGATGGTTATCCATCTCTCCTGCTGGCTACTCCTTGAAGAAGCAGCTAATCCACCACCTACCCAAGGTGGGAAAGCAGAAACATCACTGGTCTTTTTCTGGTAGGCCCACGGTAAGGTCTCCAGACAGGTTTAACTGTTCTGAGATCAGTCCACCAAGTATAAAATACATGTCTTTTGACTAAGAAAGATCTCCATGCATTATATTGGAGCAAACACACCTTAACCAGAATTAGGGTAGTGGTGCACCTTGTCTATGGAAGAGGTTGCCCCTCCTAAAGACAAACACGACCACAATATTCTTTTATAAATGCAATGGATTTGTGATGTTTAAACAGTAGAGTCAAATGGCTTTCAAGCATCATCCCACTCTCAGAGTGAGTCTATAATTATAGAAAACAACCACTTAATGTAGCTGCCTACAGTTATGTACTGACTGACACCTGTAACTATTTATTTGCAATGAGTGAGAGAATAAATGCAGCACATGGCCAAGCCCTGGGTTGGTCTCAGAAGCAATATGGAAAATATGCAGTAACAGATCAGCAGAGAATCATGTGGTTACAACTAGGTTTCCTGTCTTGCTGGGAAGAGGGGACATTGTTGTCATGTGAGGGATTCAGGTGACCAGGTTTAACATTTAAATAGTCCCAAACATGGCTATCTCATTGTGTAGGGTGGGATACACTATACTTTAAAAAATCTTGATAAAAAGGGCATATGCTGCACAGAATTTAACTTATCCTGATGACTCAGGGTCACTTTCATGAACATTAATCATCCTATTGGGTTCTAAATACCACAGTTTCTTCCAAGGACTAACTACTGAAGTGGGGAAAGTTTAACTGGGGAAAGTTTAAAGCTTAACTTTACCCTAAATTGGCCCATCTGCTAGAATGTTCTAGTATGTTCTGCTTTTTTCTTCTGACTTCATTTCTGATCTATAGGGCTTCTTTTCACTTTGTCTCCCTACCTCCCTTCCTTCCTCTCTCCCTCCCTTCCCTCTTCCCTCTACCTCTCTATCTCTCTCCATCTCTATCTCTATCTCTATCTCTATCTCTATCTCTATCTCTATCTCTATCTCTCTCTTTCTTTCTGTACTAGGTATTGAGCCCAGGGACATTCGACCTCCAAGCTACATCCCTAGCCCTTTTTTAAAAAGTAATATTTTGAAACAGGATCTTGCTAAATTTGCTGAGAGTCTCACTAAGTTGCCGATGCTGCCATTGAACATACAACCCTCCTGTCTCAGACTCCCTTACAGGTTTGTGCTACCACACTCAGCTTCTATCACCATTTCTGGCTTCCAACATCTATCTTGTCTATATTTCTATTCCATCTTCTATCTACCTTCTTTTATTGCCAAATTTGTGAAATATAACAAATCCCAGGGTATCAAACTACTCATAGTTTACAAATTTTGTTTCTTTTCTTTTTCCGACTTCATCACTGTTTGGTTTTTACATATGGCTGCAGTAACCTTTGCCTTATACAGGTATTCCCAGTTGAAGAGAGAATGTCTTCTTTTTCTTTTAATTTGCCACATTTTTATTTTTTATTCGTTTTTAGGGTGAAAGAGGTAACATCGATTTACAACCTCTTTGAGTATTTCTATTGCTAGATGCCTAAGAATTAGTAAGGGAGTTTTTACTGTTAAATGAGAGTAGATTCAGTTACAGAAAAGTATAGGAACATCTCCAAAATATCAAATTGGATAAATTTTCTTTGGGACCAAATTCTATACACTCATTTTTGGAAGCTTCATTTTGGGAGTAATTACATCAAATATCTGATAGATAGTCTAGAAAGGATACTATTCTCTTAAAATTTTGTCACCTGAAATAATTCCAGCATGATGAAATATCACAATATTTCAGAACAAACTAAGCACCAAATAAGTGAATAAAACAATTAATAAAGATGGGAAAAGTCTTAGAGTATCATGCTAATGAATAAATGAAGAGGAAATAATGAAACTAGACACATAATTATTAGCCATCATAACAATAATGGATTCAGGAAAGAATCATCAGTTAATACTAAAAGTAGTGGGTAAAAGTTTGATGAGGTGCAGGATAATTAGAGAGTTGCAAAGTGACTTTCCACAAATTATTTCTTCGTTACAAAAAGAAAAGTAGTAGTAACTTTTGGAGAGATAAATTTGGAGAAAACTATCCAACTAAGAGTTAAAGTTAGCCTTGCCATTATGGGGATAAATTGCCATCATGTGCTTCCTGATGAGGACACGTTGAGGACACAAAGTTACTCACGTTGTTCTTTCCAAACTGTACAACCTCAATCTAATCATGAGAAAACATCAGAGAAACCTAAATTGAAAGACTTTTACAAAATATTTGATCAGTACTCTTCAAGACTTTCAAGGTCATGAAAGCCAAAGAAAGGCTGAGGAACTTTCTAGCTTCAAGGAGACTAAAATAAGGTCCTGCAGTGGATCATGTTCTGGAAAAAAAATTGATACAAAGGACATTTGAGGGACAGTTGACATAATTTGGATATGTACTACAGATGAGATAATGGAAAGGTATTTATGTTAATTTTCTTGATTTTGTTAATTGTTATGTAAATAACAATTATAAGAATAGTTATATAAAAAGATGTCCTTGTGACTAGAGAGTACACACTGTATTTAGGAGTAAACACATGGTTTTGGTAACTAGCTTTCATGTGATTTAGCAAATAATTTGGGTGTGTGTATATGTAGATAGAGAGAGAGAGAGAAAGAGAGAGAGAGAGAGAGAGAGAGAGAGAGAGAGAGAGCGAGCATGTGCCTACACTAAAGTTCAAGTAAATGTGATAAAATGTTAACCATTGGTGAACCTGAGTGAAAGGTATAGGTAGCTACTCTTGCAACTTTATTTCAAAATTTAATGTAAAAATAAACAGAGCACCATATAATCATTGCTTTACAACTCATTGAACATAGGATGTGGGACAAAGAGAAACAAGACCCATAATTAAAGAACTGGGTAGGAGAAAATTTAATTAAATTATCCTACAACATTCATATAAAACATGCCAACATTTTCACATACCTGAACATAGAGATACTCAAAAGCAACTGGATCTCTCCTCAACAGGTCAATTGGATCCTTTGGGACAAAGCTAATTCGGAAAAGACACCTCATCTTATGGGAGCTGGGCCTCTGTGTCACCTGGAAGAACAGACCCATCACACAAGGACCCTTCAGTGCCATCAGACAGATGGCTGAGGGATACAGAAGCAAAGCCAACTTCTTCGTTGTTTTTGGGGTGTTCATCATGGATGTGCACTCCCTGAGAACTGCGCCTTACCTTATCACTTAGGTTGGTTTCCCCAGAAGCAGACCCTGAGCTGAGGGTTTCTATGAAAGGCAGAGGCCAGTAAAGGATGAGGGAAACAGGTCAGGAAAGGAGAGATTACCCATTGGAGGAGCATAAGAATTAATATATACATTCAACTTTTGCCAATTTTTATCCTGCTCAGAAACTATAATTATTGCATCACACTAATTTCAAAGATTTATGGTTGGTTCATTTTAGGATATTTCAATCAATTTTCCTAAGGTTCGGTTACCTAGTACAAGAAGAGACATTTAAAGAATCTTTGCTCAACTAGATCAGCATGACACTTTCCAATAAAGCCCATGGAGTAGACAGAAGCTGAACAAGAAAGTATAAATAAAAAAATAAAGTTGGGGAGATTTTTGGTAGACTCATAGTAACTGGATGTGTACCCTCATCCCCTTGGTACTCTCTCCTACAAACTAAAAGCTATTTACTGCAAGTACCTGTGACCATCTAAAAACAGAAGGCAAACCTGAATAACCAGGGAGAAACTGCCTTCAGGTGCAGCCCACCACCAAGAGCAAACTGAGCTGGTGGACAAATGCCCTGGCTATCTGGCCCCTTGGCTGAGATACTCTGACATGTATATTACATTGTCTCTCAAAGTTCAGTAGGACTGAACTCCAGTTGCCTACAGTGGAAATTGGCTTGATAATATATTCCTTTTTTATACTTTTACCCATGCATTGTAATTAAACATCATAGCAAGTTCAATGTAATAGAAACATACATGCACGTAGTTCTTAGTATGTTTCTGTCCACATTCCACCCTGTTCCCTCCCTGTACATGTTAGTGAGATTGGTAATGATACTTTCATATATGGACATAATATTATTTGAACTGTTTTCTTCCTCAATTATATTTTCCCCTTCCAATTTCCCTCTCCCAATCCCCTTCTATTATTCTACTGGTCTTTTCCTCTTTTATCTAAAGACTCTTTTGTTTCCTATTTTTTCTCTAGTTTCTACATATGAGAGAACATATGACCCTTGATTTTCTCAGGCTGGCTGATCTCACTTAGCAATATCTTCCATCCGTTTTCCTGCAAATGACATAATTTTGTTCTTCTTTATGGCTGAGTAAAATTCGATTGTGTGAATATACTGCATTTTCTTTATTCATAATATATTTTTATTGGCTTCTCAATTTTTTCCACCCTCCTCCCTCATTCCTTTTCCAGAATTTACCAAGATTTCCTCCCAAATAAACCATATGCATCCAAGTCCCTGTCTTAATTTCTGCTTCTGAGCAAACTCAGATGCAGACAGTGAGCTTTTACATGAGAGATTCAGTATATCAGGGATTGTTCCCCTGTAATGATGCATGAAATAAGTCCAAGAGTGCTTCGCCACAGGCTAAAATAGTAAACAGTAATCAGAAGAGACTTAAAATATGTATAGGTAAATTTAACCTGATAGAAATAATAGGTCAATTTTAGACAGAGGAATATAAAGCAACAGAAATGGCAACTTTCTAATTCATCACATCCAGTTCGACTGAATCAAGAGAACCAGGGATTATTTGGAAGATGCAGTGTGTGGGATACCAGCTTTTTACTTATGCTACAATCAAGAAGCACTTTAGTGTGATGGCACTTTCTGCCCATCTATCTGGTAGGATTATTTTTACGGGGGGTGGTACTGGGGATTGAACCCAGTGGTATTTTACCTCTGAGTTCTATCCCCAGCCCTTTTTATTTTTCATTTGGAAGCAGAGTCTCACTAAGTTGCTGAGGGTCTTGCTGAGTTGCTGAAGCTGGCCTCGAGCTTGCAATCCTCCTGTCTCAGCCTCCCAAATACAGGGAGTGCAGGCATGTACTACCATGCCCCGCTCATCTGGGGATATCTTGATGCTTCAGCTCCTGGTGTCCTCTCATGATCTTTCTCTAAAGTTCTATCATCACTGAACTCTGCTATGTAAGAGGAATTTGTTGAAATCTCTTAGACATTCAACAAAGACTCTACTTGCGTAGAATTACAGACAAGCGAGGTGCTCTGCTGAATTCAGCAGCCACACAGTCTGCTTGTCTCCCCAGAGAACAGATGGGAGTGGCATCTTGGTAACCAGGAACTGGGACACATTGGTAGATCACATATTTATAGCGGGCAGGACTGGGGCAGAGATTTCAGGCTTCCTGAAATAGTCTCAAGTATGTGTTCAGAATTTAAAACAACTAAATATGATTTTGGCTTCATTTACATAATCTCAGGAACCAGTTTTTTGAAGGATTTCAGGAGATCAATGATCAAAACAGGTGTTTAAGTCATCACAATAACATCAAATACTATTCCACAGAGCTATATTCCAAATGAGTAGCTGCTGAATTTTTGAATGACAAATCTGTTTGGGACACCAAGTGACAGTCTATGAAAAATCAACAAAAAGGGACCATCAAATGCTCTCAAGGCATCAAATGCTTTATGAAAATCAGTGATTCCTTCAGTGAGAACACCTGGGACACTGCTACTACATTGAAAGGATCAGAGGGAGGGGACGTTCTGGGGTGATACAGGCTCTGTTCTTACAAGTGGCATCAACACTTGAGGGTATAATTTCACAGACCTGAGTAAGAGTCTCCTGTTCATGAAGCAAGAGCAGTTTGGTTCCGGCTCCTTCGGTCCTCTGCTCCAGCATGAGGGAGAAGTGCTCAATGCCTTTGATGGAGAGCTTCTCTTGAAGGGTCAGGATGACATCCTTACAGAAGAAACATTGACATGATGAGAACAAAATCAAGCCTGCCCTTTTCTGGAGTCTGCCATGACTGGAAAGCATTACATCATCAGGCTTCACATCTTGAAATAGAGTACTTTGGGTTAATTCTGAAATTTAATGCATCAAAGATCCCCAAGGACACAGAAATGAGGCCGTGCTTCTCTTGGCCCTTTCCTGGCTCCCAACCACCCAACAACTTTTGGGAGTTCAAAACAGAGAGGTAATAAGGTACATACCTGGTGGGACAGCTTACCTAGTAGGTAAGGTCTTCAATTAGAAAGGTTGTCAATGGATGATAGAGTGTAGTCGATTTCAAATCTCCTTCTAAATTAAGTGGGGATTAAACTGACTCTAAATATAGCCTGCATGCCAAATCCAAGCTATCACCTGTTTTGTAAATAAGGTTTTACTGGGGCATGGTCATGCCGCTTTCTTTATCATCTACGGCTACTTTTTATGCACTGTATCAAAAGAGTTGAGTAGTGATCTGTGAAGCCTAAATTATGTGTTCTCTGGCCCTTTACATAAACTTGCTGACCCCTGGCCTACCTTTCTGAAAGAGGAGTATGGTAATGGCAAGGAATGAGGACTCTGGGGACAGTCTGGTTTCTAATCCCAGCTCTACTGCTTATTACCTGTGCAGCTTTGGACAAGTTATTCAATCTCTAAGTATCTTACATTTCCCTACCTGTAAACGGGGGGTGGTAATTTTGCCTGAGTTGGAATGGATATAAGAATTGAATGAGTCCATACACAGAAAGCATTCATCAGAGCATGGTTTGGCACACAGGACACCATAACAATATATATTTATTTGAAATCTCTAGGGAAGTTGGAATGAGCAAAGTTTGTTAGTAATGACTTATAGGATTCAACAGTTATGATCAGAAGGGTGTTCCATACACAAATGCACACATTTACTGCAATGTAAAACTAATCGCCTCAACCTTTACTTTTTTCATGTACTTAAGAAGGAAGAAGTGATTCTTCTTCAAGACAATTTATATTCAGATGCTAAAATTCTCATAGAGCAGAGGTTCTTAACCAGGGAAAATGTTGCCCCGCAGCAATATTTGGAAATTTTTGGAGACATTTTTGGTTGTCACAATGAGGCTAGGGGTGGTTCTAGTATCAATTTAGTAGAGGCCAGGGATGCTACTAAATACCTTCCAATGAATGGGACAGCCCCATGGCAAAGAATGATCTGGTTCAAAATCTCAACAGTGTCAAACTCTGACATACATAAGATTTTCTTTTATGGATTTTTCTGATGTTTTGATTCTTCTCTGTGGCCTTTTAAAAATTTCTTCAATCTCTATTAAAACAAAACTCCCATATCCACCCACCCAGTCCCCAAAGAAATATTCTTTAATAGGAATGCCTTGAATATGTTGAATTTCATCAAATGATTCTCTGCTTTATAATTGCTGCACAAGACCCCAGAAAGAGAAAACAAAATCAGCCTTTGTGCAGCAACATGTACTTCATAAGACATTTTCAACTACCAGGGAGGACACTGAAAATCCATAGCTAGAGTTTCTCCCTGTTATAATGCTGTAGCAAGAATTTTGGCAATTTTTATTAAACAGTGTCATACTCCTTTCATAACTGTACCATTTCTATTTTACGCCTACCAGCCAGTGTCTATTGTGATAATAAGGCGGTTAGGTGCAAGATAAGATAACTTGAATTTGATGTGAACTCTGCATTGCTCCCTGTCTTCTCATTGTCATCTGCAGTCCTCAGGGAAATCAAACTCAGTCTACTGTGGGCTCTTATAATAAATAGGCCAGAGGGAATTAACAAAAGAGCTTTCTTAAATTTAGATCTGTTCCTAATAAGAAATGCATTCAAGTCTTTACCTCTTTCCTCAGGTGGGGTAGGGTTGCAATGGTGAAGAGTTGACCAGTAATACAGAAAAAGACCATGGTGGTAGAGAGAGTTGTGTTAATGTAGCCCTATGGGTCAGGGTAGGCATCAGCAAACTATGGCCTATAGGTCCAATTTGACAATGTCCACTCATTCACATATTGTCTGTGCAGTAACAGATTCACCTCGACTAAAAAAAAGATGTGGTCCTTTGCTCCCATTCTTGGGAAGTAGCCGCTAATCTCTTATAATGTCATGCCTGACAAAAGTACTCATGGTAGGTAAGGGCCTTGGGCCATATAATACCAGCTTGACCTCTGAAAGGGCTGGACACTAAGGCTGGTAATGTAGTCTGTCAGTTCTGTTTATGTGGCCAACCCCCAAGAAAAACTCTAGACACTGAACTAGTCAGCCTTTTCATTTCTGTGACGAAAATACCTGCCAAGAACAACTTTGAGGAGGAAACATTTATTTAGCTCATGCTTTCAGAGGTTTAGTCCATTGTTGGCTGGCTCCAAGGCAGAAACATCATGGTGGTGGGGTAGCAGAGGAAAGCTGCTCAGGACAGCTAGAAGCAGAGACAGAGGAAGGTACTAGGGACAGATTATGGTCCCCAAGGCCACACCCTTAGTGACTTACCTCCTCCAGCCACAGCCTACCTGCTACAGCTACCACCCAGTAAATCAATCAAATTATTCATCCATCAATATGTTTATCCGATGATGAGGTTAGAGCCCTGATTTGATTATTTCACCTCTGAATATTTCTGTGTCACCAACGCATGAGCTGTTTCTGGGGGATAATCCATATTTAAACCCAAACAGAGACCAAGGTTTGGGTGGGCTTCCTTGGTTAGAAGTACTTTGTGCATACAGTCACACATCATCTCTGGGAGAATTGAGCATTGTGTACACAAATCCACTGGGGAAGGACACCTGGAAGCTCTGTGTCTGACCTCTCCTGGACCCCGCCATGCTCCTTCTCCCATGGTTGGTTTCATTCTCTACCTTTTACCGTCAGAAACTGTAACTGTGAGTATAACAAAGTGCTAAGTTCTGCAAGCCTTCAAGTGAATTATTGAACCTGAGGGAGATCTTAAGAACTTCCCAAGCCAGGCATGGTGGTGCACACTTGTAATTGCAGCACTTGGGAGGCTGAGAAAGGAGGATCGCAGATTTGAAGACAGCCTCAGCAAGTAATGAGGCTTTCATCAACCGAGTGAGACCCTATTTCCAAATAAAAATAAAATAGGGCTGGGGGTGTAGCTTGGAGGTAGATTGCCCCTGGGCTCAATCCCCAATCTCTCTCTCTCTCTCTCTCTCTCTCTCTCTCTCTCTCTCTCTCTCTCTCACACACACACACACACACACACACACACACACACACACACACACACAATAATTTCCAAAAGCCACTTGTCTATGGCTGCTTTCCTGATGCAGCCACAGGCCTGAGCAGGTGCAACAGACACCAAATGGCCCACAGAGCCTAAAATGTTTACTGTCTGGCCCTTTCCAGAAAAAGTTTGCCAACTCCTGGGTTTGTTGATCAACAATTAGATAGCCAACTCACCATAAAGTATCAAATAGAAACAAAGGAAAAGGACTTTGTCAGTCATCGCCATTTAAAATTAGCAGTCTTGTATGAAGGAAGTTAATATTTCATCTGGAATGACTAAAGGATGACTTAATGCTCCAACATCAATCTACCAATATTGTCTGCTCGATTGCCTACTAAATCACTACATACTTAAAGCAATTCAAGACAAGCTGCTTGCTTGTATCATGGCAATACGAACACACAGTGAGTGGGCCTTTGCAGAAATGCTTCCACACGTGAGGTCTACACAGCAGTTTTAAAAAACTGAGAATTAGGGGTTGACTATTGATAGACATTTTTAACACAGAGTTTCTATTCTTTTGATAGATTACTGTACAGATCATCACCAGGTACTTTTGTGCCTCCATAAAATCTTTTTTACTGTTCCATTTGAAGAAAGTCTATTTTAGGCTGATGAAACATTAGGGAGCAATCAATTTCTGAACACACTTTTGTCCAATAAAAAAAGACAGAATATGCACTTTTCTTTTCCAGGAAGGAAGCATGGGGAAAAAGAGGTATATGCTTTGCTATAATACCTATTATATAAAATTCACCTGTGGCTCTGAAATAATAGGATTGCTTTGTGACTCTTCCTTTCTGCCCCTTCTCCTACAAAGCATGCTTCATTTCTGACTTTTTATGCATCATTCTCATGAAATCGATTACAGCAATTAAAAGTAAATGTTATCTTTTCATTATTCAATCCCTTGCTTTTGCTGGACACTGAAGTAGCAGATATTCAATTAGCAGTGAACGTCTTAATCTTCTTGGTGGCTGACATTACTGAGAAATCGTGCTGGCTTTGGGCAGGGTGCCAAACCTTCTTGGTGACAGTCACACTATTTTAATTAATCTGTAGTTTCATTCAAATGACTACCCTTAATGTTTCTTTGCTGATAGCATATTATATTGTTTTGCAACACCAAGGGGGGTAAAATAAAAAGGGCAGAACCTTCTTACTTTAAGCTTTTCATTTTGTTTTGATGTTCAGTATTCATGCCTGACCTTATGTGGGAGCGTCCACCATGATCAAAGAAATAAAGGGACAGTTCTAAAAGAAGGTGTGGCCACCCTGGCCCCATAGTGTGTCTTTCACTCGGTACCTGCTGTTGTTATCTTACCTTTATGGAGGTGCTGCAGTCAAAGCGAAATGATTTGGTCTGCCCATTTTCCAGATAGACTTTCAATACATTTGGCATAAAAAGAAGTGAATTGTCCTTAACGGTTTCCTGTTTCACAACAGAAAAGGGTGGGAGAGTTGCAAGTCAGTGAAATTAGAATTCTACTACGGGCAGTGGCATCAAATGCCTATAATTTATTCTAATCACAGCATAAGAAAACAGTTATCCTCTCAAGGCTGGCCAAGGTGTCCCTTTGGTAGTATCTGAGTTTGGCTGTTCATAGCAATACTCTTCTGCAGTTACAAATGACTCACCTGATTCAAATACAAGACATTTGCCCATCAGAAAATTAGATGGGTTTCATTTGTTTTTAACTCAAGATTTCCCATTGGAAAACACAAAGACAAACATGATTCATTTTTACCCAAACTCCAGTGCTTAGGACTACAAGGCCAGATTTTTATAGAGCAGAGCTTGTTGAACAGGATGAGGACCAGCCATGATGCTGTGTGATGCGACACTACTGATGCCTGGTATTGGTCATGACAGTGAGTCACAAGCATTCATGAGTTTCGAGTGTAAAGTTCTTTTGTGAAGTTATTTTTAACTTATTTAGGAATGTTCCTCAATCTCAAAAGAAAAATATAAAGGATGGGTTAGTGTATTAAAACGGTAAAACATTCAGTTGATCACAATTTAGAAATAACTCTAAAAGGGATGGTGTCTTGATATATGACCAAAAGTAAACAATCGAAATGGATTCTTTTGGATGTTTTTCTCTAATTGGAAGTCATGAGAGATGAGAGAGACAAAAGGGATGCAAGAAGGCACATTTATGTGAATTCCATGAATCCTTGGAATGAATTAAGTTCTGCGCACATAATTGGTCACAAAGTTCACAGATGTTGAGGGGAACTCAGTGATCACGGAATATCCCTTGGTTTGCAGATGGCAGGAACTGCAGACAAGATGCTCAGCTCTTTGTGAACATCTTACAGTCTGAGCAAATTCAACCCCTGAGTATTTTCTTAACAGATACCCTGTCTCCCTCACTGAATTTCCTCCCTCTCCTTTCTATCTCTATGACTTTCCTTTTGCCCAATTCACTGAGTAAGTCTAGATCCAAGTCCAGAAGCAATGGCACCCATGGCCAAGAAGAACAAGAGTAGACCAGGAATGTAGAGGTCACAAAGGCTGAGGAGCAGACTTATGACTGAAGGGCCGGCGTCCATAGACCTTTGGCAAGGTCACAGTGGCCCTCAGAGCTGATTCATACATCATTTCCCTTGCTTGAGCCCTGTTATGTTCAGGGATGAATTGACACTGCTCTAGCAGCTTCTAGAACCATAGTCTCTCCATAGATGCTGAGCCTCATGCTCAGAAGTGCTGGGAAGAAAAGGTAATTTTCAGATGACATTCTGTGATATACTGATTACTCTCTGCCTTGATCCTTCTACCCTTCAATTAGGACAGGCTCATGAATCATTAATGCATAGTAACTCTGCATCCAGAGTGATGGGGTTGCACCCAGGTGAGCAGAACATAACAGGCTCACAGGGCAGCAGAAAATGCCCTGGGACAGCCTTGGGCCTCTTCCCACAACTGTCAAAATAGCCTGACAGATTGGCAAGCTGGCCTCCACAGAAGCTGACTAGAAGACTCATGAGTGCCTCGCCCAGGATGTGCAGGCCCACATCTTCCAACTCAGATCCAGGACCAACTTTGGCTCTGACAAATAACAAATGTATCACTGATGAGATTTTATTCTTGTGAATTTATTTATTCATTTTAGGGGGGTACCGGGGCTTGAACCCAAGGGCATCCTCCCTCCAAGCTACAACCCAAGCCCCAAGCCATTTAAATTTTTTTGTCTTTTGAAACAGGGTCTCACTACTTGCTGAGGCTGCCCTTGATCCTCCTATCGCAGCCTCCCAAGCACTGGGATTACAGGTGTGTGTCACCATGCTTGGCTGTGAATTTATTTATACAATATCAATGGCAACAGTAAAAGCTGTCATTCCCCAAACCCAAAAAAACATTAGTGTCCTGGACAAAAGCTTTGTAAAAAATCAAAATATATCACTGTTTTCTTTGGAAAAAGTTGAAAATAAAACATCTTATTGATGGTTTGCAGTGTTCAGTTTGAAGACAAATTAAGTGTCTGTGCAGTCATGTTTTCTACTAAGACCTATTTACAGGGGATCTGGCAGTATTTCTTCAGTTCTGATTGCATGGACAAAACCTGTCCATCGTTTTAACTGCTTTGACATTTTGATGACTTTGAAGATTATAATATGTTTCTTTTAGATAAGGAAAAGCTCAAAGGAAACACACTACTTTTCTCAAAATGCATAAAGGGCCATCATGAAGAAGAATGCCTAGTTAGCAGAATGGAAAAATAGATGGAAGTATCAAAGAGGCACCTCTTACTCAATATGAATGAGGCAAGATCAGCACTCCCAGATCAGGTAAACTCCTTTGTAAAGCAGTGGGGTCTCAACACTGAGAGCATTCTAGAAAACACTGGGCTATCACATATTCAGGCTATGTCAGAGGGGACTGAGGAATGACTTGGTGATCTGTCAAGCCCTTTACACTCCCGAGATTTGACATCCCCATGAAAACCAACAACTGGTCCCTGATTGATGGTTCTAGTAAGATCACTGGCTTTGCTCGAGTGCAAAGCCCCTGCCTCAAGGACTCTTGAGTTGCAAAGCAAGTGACTGTAAACTTACCGACACTTGGCCATTGATGATGACCTCCTCGGAGAAGCGCACTTTGACTGGATTGGACTTTAATCTTGCCTTTTTTGCAGCACTAATAAATGCTGATTTGGGAGACTAGAAGAAAAGAAAACATTTTTTTTTCTGGTTACTGCCAACATAATGCAGATGGTGTACCGATTGGTTTTCATCTTTGCCCTTCAAATTATTACATACCTTTTTTGCTAAAATGTAGAATAATTGGTACATGCTCAAATAAAGGAAGAAATGCAAGCTGGGCATGGTGGCTCACACCTATAATCCTAGTACTTGGGAGACTGAGACAGGAGGATTGCAGGTTGAATGCCAGTCTGAGAAACTTAGCAAGATCCTTAGAAACTCAGCAAGACCCTTTTCCCAAATAAAAAATAAAAAGGGCTGGGATGTAGTGTGGAGGCAGAATGCCCCTGGGTTATATCCTCATATCCTCAGCACCAGGAGAGAGAGAGAGAGAGAGAGAGAGAGAGAGAGAGAGAGAGAGAGAGAGAGAGAGAGAAAGAGAGAGAGAGAGAGAGAAGGAGGAAAGAAAGAAATGAAGAAATACAAATTATGGATGCAATTGAAACCCTGTTGTGCCCCTAAACTAGTAAGTGAGGTTTAATCACCCAGCCAGAAATATGAAAAGCATATTCCATGTTCCTACTAAGCATATTTCCAAAGACCTTTTAAAATGTTAGTGGTCAAAATCCATAAACCCTGCTTCTAATACAGAGCTTTAAGCACAATGTAGAAGATGAAGTGGTGGTGAAATCTAATGTTGGGTTTATCATGACTTGATCATTATCTATTTTATTTATTTATTTATTTTTGTGGTACTGGGGATTGAACCCAGGGGCATTTTTACCTCTGAGCTACATCCTCAGCCTTATTTTCCTATTTTTTTTCTTTATTTTGAAACAGCATCTCACTAAGTTGTGGAGAGCCTAAGTAGCTGAGGCTGGCCATGAACTTATGCTCTTCCTGTCTCAGTCTCCCAAGTACGAGGATTACAAGCATGCACCACCACTTCTGGCCTAATTATCTGTTTTAATGAGTTAGAGAAGAGCTTCTGATAGTTTGAAAATGATAATCTTAATGTTATTCACATTAAGAATATATGGAACTGGGTGTGGTGGCACACACCTGTAATCCCAGTACTTGGGAAGCTGAGACAGGAGGATTGCAGGTTCAAGGCCAGCCTCAGCAACTTAGTTAGACTCTCAGCAACCTAGCAGGACCATTCCAAAATAAAAAGTAAAAAGGGCAGAGGGTATAGCTCAGGGGTAGAATGCTCCTGGGTTCAATTCCCAATACCAAAAAAAAAATCCAAAAAAGAATATATGGGTATATAAGTAAATAAGTACCCAAACACAATACACCCAAACATATACACATACTATTAAGCACTCATGTTTTATGTATGCAAAATGTGAGTATCAGCCTCTTATTGGTAAATTGTGTTCTGCGATCTTACTGGGCAGGGTAGGGAGGAGACCTTGACTTGCAATTGGAAGTTGAATTCATAGTCTGCCTTATCTTTTATGACACAGTTCTTCCTCAGAAATTGGAAGTGTGATGGAAGAATCTGCTTGAGAGGGTGCTGAGATCCACAGGTACCTTTGCTGCATGATCTTAGAAAAGCCATTTCACTTGAGAATCATCCTTTTATAATCTTTATGAAGCCTGAATCCCAAGGAGAAGGCAATTCATACCTAGTAGATGCTATGTTACCAGCATTATTTGTCTGCTTTGAAAAAGAATTGATTTCTATGGAACCTAATACAGAGATGAACATTTAATTTAAATCATATGATTTATTATTGTATAAACTAAAATGATCAAATATTGGCAAATGTCTACAGTTCAGACTAATGTTTCTCATACAATGTAGTTTTAAGACACTGAAGCTACTGCGTAATGAATTTTAGTAATTGACTCTAGAATCAACGCAGAGGCTGAACTTTCTGTGTATTATATTAACTCTCAAGGCACAAACGTTATTTAGGGTGACCCATACTTGGAATTTTAAGTAAAATGGGGAAAATATTCCCATTTTTGTCAAACACAAATAGCCTTGTAGTCAATTAAATTAAGGACAAATATGATAGAATGGATAAATAAACTATGGCATGTCTATACAATGGATTATTGTTCAACCATAAAAAGGAATGAAGCATGGACACGCTATAACATGGATAGACCTTGAACACATAATGCTGAGTGAAATAAGTCACATATTATATGATTCCACTATGTGACATATTCAGAATAGGAAAATTTGTAGATACAGAAAATAGATTAGTAGTTTTCAGGTGTAGAGCGAAGGGAGAATGAGGAGTTTCCTTTTGGGATGGAGAAAAAAGTTCTGGAATGAGATAATGGAAATGGTTGTACAACATTATGAATGTACTTAATTGCACAATTTAAAGTGGAAAATTTTATGTGTATTTTTGCCATAATAAAAATTCACTGTTGAAAGTAAACATGTTAAGATGTACATGCATTTATATTCCTGGGTGCAGTTTTTGCCCTAATATTTAGGTACCCTCCATATCTCTTCTATGAGTAGTATCTTAGAAAACTGGATGGATGTATGGTTTGTCCTCCAGAGCTTCAATTTATCTTTTTATACAAGATATCTTCAGAGAATGGCTGCCCTCTTTTTAAATGAACTGTGTGTGTGTGTGTGTGTGTGTGTGTGTGTGTGTGTGTTTGTTGCTGGGGATTAAACATCTAGGGCCTCTTGCATGCAATTCAAGTGCTCTACCACTAAGCTACACCCCAAGACCATGGCTTCCCTCTGAAAAACAATTCAGAATAACCAGATACAGTGGTGTATGCCTCACATCTGAGCTACTTGGGAGGCTGAGGCAGGAAGAGCTCAAGTTCTAGGTCAGCCTAGGTAACTTAGTGAGACCCAGTCTCAAAAATCTTTTTAAAAAGGCCTGGGAATGTAGGTTAGTGATAAAATGCTTGCCTAGCATGTTTGAAGCCCTGTGTTTAATCTCTAGCACTTCTATCTAGCTAGATGTTAAAAGGACTGGGGTTATAACTCAGAGGTAGAACATTTGCTGAGCATGTGCAAGGTGCTGGGTTTAATCCCCAGCACTAAAACAAAACAAAACAAAACAAAACAAAACAAAACATTTAAACCAAAAATCAAAAGAACTCAGTGTCTCCTGCTCAAATAAACCCCTCTTTAACCATGCTCCACGTGAATTTTCGAAGTCCTACTGCAGAACTGAAGAGACATGACAATGGTGTTCTCACCGGTATCTGTGTAATTATAGGCCAAGTTTAGTGATGATTAACGAGCAAATCATACAGTTGTGAGCTCATTTGCTTTTGATATGCCATTTTTTTAGCTGAAGGGAAAACATTATTCTCCCTTAATGATTTTAAGCAGGCAGTATTTACATTGGCACAGTGAGTTTAGCACAAGTGAAGTGGCTGTAATAAAGCTACCCAGAACAGACACTACTAATTAGATGAGATGTTTCAATGCGGTAACACCCTACTTTTCCTGCATTGTTTGGGAATGAAATGTTTCACATGTGTTCAAAGGTGCCAGATACTGAACTTTACTCCTCAGTGAGCCCTGGTTTTTCATTTGAATATTTTACCATATTTTTTCTAGAATGTTCTGCATAATTCCTTGCCTCAATTTAAAAAGTGTATATTTAACAGAACTTAGTTGTGGGTTGCATATCATTTGATAAAATCTTAGAGTGCAGTGATGTTCCCAGGGGTCATGGAAGTACACAGGGTTATTTGTCCATAAAGTAAATGACCACATAAAGCAGAACTTCCCAAGCTGGGGATGCTTCTCTCTTCTCTCAGTAGCTATAGCATGCCCACCTCAGGTAATTTCATTATCATGTCCTACTGACAAACAAGGTAATATTGGAAGACCAATAAAGAAACTAGATAGCCAAGGCTGTTAAGTCAATATTATTTTATAAATAATTTGAAATCAGCTGACTCTGGACAAGAGTATAAGAATCAATAAGAAATGTATTTTTCCTGCTTTGTTCATATGATCGACAAACATTTAAAAAATGACTTTTTGAAGCTGGAAGTCATGGTGCACGCCTGTAATTCCAGTACTTGGGAGACTGAGACAGGAGAATCACAGATTTAAGGCCAGCCTCAGCAACTTAGATCCTCAGTAACTTAGCAAGACCCCGTTTCCAAATAAAAAATAAAAGGGCTGGGAGTGTAGCTCAGAGGTAGAATGCTCCCAGGTTCAATCCCCAGTACCACAAAAATTGATTTTTTATAATAAAAATAAAAGTCTTAAAACCTGAGGGTTACTTAATGAGAATCATCAAAGTAATGGCTTACTCCATTGGCTGCAGTTACTGATGGTTGGAGTAGCATACACCCGTCAAGACTGCATTTTTTTTTTTTTTTTGCGATACTGGGGGTTGAACTCAGGGGCATTCTACCTCGGAGCTTCACCCCCAGACCTATTTTTTATTCTTTATTTTGAAACCGAGTCTCACTAAGTTGCGGAGTGCCTCACTAGGTAGCTGAGGCTGGCCGTGAACCCGGATCCTCCGGTCTCAGCCTCCCGAATGCTGGGATTACAAGCGTGCGCCACCACGCCCGGCTCAAGACTGCATTTTTAACTCAGATTTCCCTTTGCTGCTCAAAAAATACACAATATGCACAACTCACAAACCTGGTGCATTACTTCTTAGCAACTTGTAGGTGCTGATCACAAGCATGTCATATCCTGTGGTGGAAATGATGAGCAATTACTCTCTAGAATAATCTGATTCTCCTGTTGTTAACTAATTTTAAGATTAGCAGGCCCTAATCAACCTTTGCACTTCTTTCCAAATTTGCTCTTGCTAATGTGGCCACAGTAGAGTGTGGTATGATCCTGATATCTTTAGATGCTCTTAGGACATAGTTTGAAAAAAAATTACACACACAAGCCAGCTTAATTTCTGAAATTGAAATGTAAGGACTTGAACTTGAAGAACATAGAGCTCTATAGCATGAATTATAGATCAGGAATGGAATAAACATTTGATGAGGATTAGCTACAGTTGTCACTCAGTGACTTGGTTTGGAGTCCCCACAAGGCAGACCCTAAGACAAGGTTCACAAGCAGGTGACTCATTCGAAGTGTGCTCCCCGGACACACAGGGAGGCAAGTGGGGGAAGAGAGCCAGGAAGAGGGAAGGGACAAAAAGGTGTCATTGTTGTTTTTTTCTTTTGTCCTGGGGACTGAACCCAGGCATGTGCTACCTCCGAGCTACACCTCTAGTTCTTTCTATTTTTTTTTATTTTGAAACAAGGTCTTATTAAGTTGCTGAGACTGGCCTTGAACATGCAATCCTCCTGTCTCAGCCTCCCCAATACTGGGATTACAGGAGTGTGCCACCATGCCTGGCTGCTATCATGGTTAAGACAAGACATGTGCCGGGCGTGGTGGCGCACACTTGTAATCCCAGCATTTGGGAGGCTGAGACTGGAGAATCCGGGTTTGCGGCCAGCCTCAACGACTTCATGAGGCTCTGCGCAACTTAATGAGACCCTGTTTCAAAATAAAGAATAAAAAAAAACTAGGGCTGGGACTGTAGCTCGGAGGTAGAATGCCCCCAGGTTCCATTCCCAGTACTGCAAAAAAAAAAAAAAAAAAAAAAAAAAAAAAAAAAAAAAAAAAAAAAAAAAAAAAAAAAAAAAAAAAAAAAAAAAAAAAAAAAAAAAAACAACAACAACAAAAAACCAGGACATGTTGCGTGCCAAGGTTATACTGTCCAAGGAAAGAGAGAGCTGGGGTATGTATCCACCAGCTCCTGCCAATCCCTGATGGAGTGGCTGCTTGTGTTGTACATTTCAAAACTTCCTATTTTCCTGCTGCCTCCACATCCCCACCAACAGGCTTTGAGCATCCTGCTTGGGAACCAGGTGCACCCGTGTGATGAGGTTGGCCCCTGCCACAGGTTCCCCTTTCCACCTTCCCCTGACCGTGATATTTAAAAGCACTTAGGAAATCCCCATGCCATTTTTCCTGGATGCTGTACCTTGAACCTCTGATAAAGGCACCTGCCCATGGGTCCTTCCTCTCTCTCTGTCCCCCACCTGCAGACAATTGAGCACATTTCGTTAGTGCCCTCCCCATGTGACCCCTCCTCTTGGTATGCAGTGACTGGGTCCCTCTAGGACCTGTGAGTATCATAAAGGTTTTTATTCCTATGCTTCTCCTGCGTGCTCTCTTGTGGCTGCACTTGACTGAACATCATTTAAAAGAGCACAAAACTCTGCCCTCTGGAAATGATAATTAATTCCTCAGCACTTCTAGCCTATTCCATGAATGTGTATTTATGGCCAGAAAGAGCTCACAGGCAAGGGATCTCAGGTGCTTCCCACTGGAAGTTGAGCCGACATGCTCAGCATGACTTGCCAGTGGAATACGGTTTGGGCTCTGATAGCATCAGCTGCACTGGGGTTTCCACCAGGAGGTGTATAGCCCTCCTCGGGGATGCAGAACACAGGGGAAGGTCATTAGGAAGTTGGAGGCTGGCAAGCAGGTCCCTCAGTTCTTTGGCCTAGTAGAAACCTAAGGGAAAGTATAGCCCAGGGACACCAGAACTAGGAGAGTGACTTAATCCAAGTGTTACCTAGTTTGGGTTGTGTGAGGAAAGGTTGTAGAGACTCTAAATACTCTGTCTCAGGTCAGATGGGCTGGGAAGTTTTTCTTTATTTTTTTATTTTCTATGTTATTTTTATTTTTTTGCAGCACTGGGGATTGAACCCAGGGGCATTTTACCTCCAAGCTACACCCCGGACCTATTTTTATTTTTATCTTTATTATTATTGTTACTATTATTTTAATGTGCTTTTATTGGTGCATTATTATCTGACATCAAAATGTGAATCATGTTGACATTGACATACATGCACACAGCACTTGGTGACCCCCCCCCCCGCCTCCTCATCTTCCCCCTTCCCATACAGAGGACTGAGACTAATATTGGGATTTTCACATATGTACACATAGTCGATGTTAATATTTCCCATAATGGACCTCACTCTTCTCCCTCCCCTTCCCTCAGACCACTTCCCTGGCTCCACAAATTCTTTATTTTGAAGCAGGGTTTCACTAAGTTGCGGAGGGCCTCACTAAGTAGCTGAGGCTGGATCCTCCAGTCTCAGCTTCCCAAGTACTGGGATTACAAGCGTGCACCATCACTCCTGGCTCTGACTGGGAAGTTTTAAAGTTCTAGACTTGGAAACTGGGGAAGGCAGCGTCAAAAGAAAGAAGGAGCTGGAAAATTAAAGATCTGCCATAAAAAATAAAGAGTATAGGTAAAGAAGATGGTTTGTCAAAATAAAGCAAATCAACTCCATGAGTAACCGACAAGTTCCCTTTCTAAAATTCCATCCTGGGGGTGTAGCTCAGTGGTAGAGCACTTGGCTAGCATTCACAAGGCCCTAGGTTCCATCCTCAGTACTGCCCCAAAAAGTCCATCCTGGGGAAATATTACCAAATATAGACAGGGATTTATCCACAAAGATGTTCTTTGCAACATTATTTTGATTTTCTTTTTGTACTGGAGATTGAATCCAGTGGCTTTCTACCGCTGAGCTACACTTCCAGTCATGATTTATTTTTTTAAATATTTGAAATAGGGTCTTGCTAAGTTGCTGAGGCTGGTCTTGAACTTGCAATGCTCCTGTCTCAAGTCTCCCAAGTAATGGGATTATAGGTGTGTGCCATTGTACCCAGCTGAGAACTATTTATAGTAGCAAAACATTTAAGATAGTGTGAAACACCAAATGATGGGGGCTTAGTTAAGGCAATCTCAGTTCAAGCTAATGTTTTCTAGCCATTTAAAAGATGCTTATAAAGAATTTCTGATGACATGCAAATATGTTTATGATATATTAAGTAAAAGAAGTGAAATAAAATTGAATGTATAATATGATATTGATTGCTAACAAGACTTAGGGGAAAAAAAAGACTGGAAGGAGACAGGTCAAAATGTTTACACTGGTTGCCCCTGAAGGAAAAGGTTTGCTGATGCATAGTGTGTTCGGTTTCAGAATTTCTTTCTGTACTTCTACATATTTTTCTAAGAAAAACAGTAAAAATGGTGGGGTGAGGGAGTCCCCCATAAGACGTTAGAAAACGAGGCGGCAACCTGTGTAGAATTACTTCTTATCAAATAAATGCATGCATCCTAAGTTTCTTTTCCTGAGTCCACTTGACCTAGGCCTTCCTGGAGATGGATTTCTGTGGCTGGGTCATGGTGAAGTGCCCTGGGTGTATGTGGAGTGTGGCAGGAAGGTGAACATATTTGCTCTCTTATCTTTTCTGGACCTCATCGTGCTGAGGAAATGCAAGTAACATAAAAAGTGCTGGTGAGCAAGTTGCAAAAGAAATTAAAATGCTAATTTTTATTGTCTGTAATAAAAGTCGAATTTATGGATTTTTCTTGTGGTCTGCTTGGGCATCTGTTTCTGTATGTCGGTCCTGGTTGCCAAAAGGACAATTAGCAAATAAATGGAACCCAAAGTATTTTTTTTAAAGAAGCGATTTGCTGGTAGTAGAATCCAAACATAAAAAAAAAATAAGTAAAAATATTGCAGTCTCTTCTCCCATCTGCTCTCCTCTCCATGTCTAATGGACCTATTTTAGTAACTTGAGAGTATAAACTCTCACTATTCAGAGGAGGGAAAAGCCACTTTGAACTGGAACAATGATGGAAGACTTCAGGTGGGACAGTGGTTCTCAACTGAAGGCAATTTGATTCCCAGGGGACCTTTGGCAATGCCTGGAGATATCGGTTGTCACAACTAGAAGAAAGGATGCTATTGGCATCTGGTGAGCAGAGGTCAGGGAAGCTGTTAAACACTCGAAAATGCACACACAGGACATAGCCACAACAGAGAGTTCTCCATACAGCACATTGCCAAAACAATTGAATAAAATGCTTCTGATTTTGCATTTCTAATAGATTATAAAGCAGGAACAGAAAATTCAGGAAAAATGATGTGCACTTGAAGTTCCACCAGGAATTGTTCAATCACTTGCTTATTATAGATATTTGCATTGGCTTTACAAAATGTATTTGTCCACAGCAAACAAATGAAGAAGTGTGGATAGATTTGAAGTAAGTGAGAATGACATTTTGGTTATCTGAAACAATCTAAAAACAGCCCAGCTGTACTTTATGTTGAAGCATATGGTAGGAATCACAGAATGATGAGATGGTAGGGCCCTGGGACATCATGTGATCTTATCCAGTCCTCATGCAGATGAGGAAATGGAAGCTCTGAGCAGCTGTGGAAGTCACCCATTATATTGTTGTGCACTAGATCTCAAATCTTGGTTTTCTTACAACTTGGAGCCTCAAATCCAAATGTGTGTGCAAATTCAACGAGATGGGATGAAAAGTTGATACTAAACCAAAAGTTGATACTAAACCAAGCTTTTAATATGTGTAGTTCTGTCCTAGATGGCATAATTTGTTGTGTTGGTTAGTCTTAATCAGAATTTGTGGTCTTAATCAGAATTCTGAAAAAAAAAATATATATATATATATTTCTGCCTAAAATGTCTAGCCCTTAGGAGGATGACTCTGGGATGGGGGAGATAGAGAGTTTAGTCAAAAGATGGAGACTAAAAAAATCCATGCTCTTTTAATTGATGTAGTAGTGCTCCAATTCTATAGGCAAGAAAATAGAAGCTTAAGCAGGTTGGAATCTCTGTCTCTCCACATGAAGGCCAAAGAAAGTACTGATGGTAATCATTTTGGGACAAATGCAAAAGACTTTGCCTTGGTCTTTTTTGAGTCCAACTGAGAATATATGAAATTCACATGTAACAAAAATCTATAAAAGTAGAAAGTAAATTAGTGTTTGCCTGAGACTGAGGGTGAGAACTGGGATTAATTTTAAAGGGGAATAGGGATCTTACTGGGACAATGGAAACATTTTGCCCCTAAGCTACACTCCCAGTCCTTTTGATTTTTTTTTTGAAACAGGGTCTCACTAAGTTACTGAGGGCCTTGCTAAGTTGCTGAGGGCTGGCCTCAAACCTGTGATCCTCCTGTCTCAGTCTCTCAGGTATTAGGATTACAGCCATGCTCAACTGCACCTGGCTCAAAACAAAATAAAACAAAACGAAACAAAACCCCCACACAATTGAAGACTTTAAAAACCCATATTGTGAATGCATTTTATATTTCTCTGCTGCTATTTATTTTCATGGCTGTACTAAAGTGAGTGGAGAAGACTAGAATCCCGAGATTATTTGGTGGCACTTTTACTCACAGAACACTTACAGGGTAAGGCTGAATGACAGTGAGGAGTATCGATTCTTTGCAGCTTCTGTAAGAGAGAAAAACAAACATATTTACGAAATGCACAGAGCCCGGACTCAAACAGTGACAGTTTTCTTTCTAGACGAAATGTGTGATGTGTTGGCAAATGTTCCTTGGGCTCCCAGGGCAGAGTAAATCAAACAGCTCAGAAGAGGCCTTTCAGACCACAGAGAAAACCAAAATCAAGTGTTTCCCGAGTGAAACAAACTGTCCAATTGAAAGTGTCCTACGCGGTTTACATTCTGCAATATTATCTTTGCTGCCGAACAGCAGGGCCCAAGAATAAAACTTGGCCAGGGAAGAACAGTTTTCAGTCTCTACACTTTGTGATGCTTTCAAAATTGATTCTCCCTTTCTGGTTTTTCTTTAGTATACTTTTCGCTGCTGTTTAAAAAATTCTCTGTAGTTTCCTGCAAGGGAAAAGGATTTAAGAAATTCTATCAATTCTTGGGATGTCATTATCTTCCCAGGGTCAGCATTAGGAAAGAAAGATGTCATCAGAAGTTGCTTATAAAACAGCACCCCAGCAAAGATTGCTTCCCACACTGTGCAGCTTTGTAAGTCTAGTGCCAAGGACTCTGAGCTGAAAAACATTTCAGTCAGGCATTGATTGAGGAATGTTGCTCATGATAGGGAACCTTTCATAGCTAAAGCAGAACAATGTAATATAATGGTTTATTTAATTTCCTCCAAGTAACTCAAACCTTCCAGATGACTCAAACCCTGGAGGAAACAATCATTTTATGGTTTATAATATTTTTCTTCCTTCCTTTCTTGGTTCCTTTTGTATCATAAGTAAGAGAAAAGCTGGGTCTGGTGGGTGGGGCACATTTGTAATCCTAGTACTTGGGAGGCTGAAACAGGAGGATTGCAGGTTCGAGGACAGCCTCAGCAAATAGTGAGACTTTCATCAACCTAGTGAGACCCTGTTCCAAAATAAAAATAAAATAGGGCTGGGGATGTAGCTCAGAAGTAGAATGCCCCTGGGTTCCATCTGTATTCACACACACACACACACACACACACACACACACACACGTAAGGTAAGAGAAAGGTGGGATGCCATTTTGCTGAAGAGTTACTGGCTTTTTCTACTCTAGGTTGTAACTAATTGCCTGCTTTTGTGATTTATGACTCAAGTGATTAAGGCTAAGGGAATCTAGTAGAATTCTGCTGCCCTGAAGAAGCCACCATGAATTGCACTTCTCCACCAACTGATTTGTGGCTTAGCCAGCTCACCCTGGCTGGTTGGACCATGACCTTCTGACTTCTCACAGGTGAATGTGGACCCCAACATAGGAAGTGAAGTGCAGGAGGAGAGGCATTGATGGAGCAGGGAAAGGAGAACTGGAACTACCACTCTGTAAGGAATCAGGACACTCAGAATAATGGTGATGCTGGAGCAGGTGGATAATACTTGGTGGCCCAAATGCCCTACTAGGTCTTGGTCGTCAAAGCTGGCAGAGCCCCCAATAACTGCAGCAGACAGAACAACTATAACTAGATGAGATTTCAGCAGACAAGGAAAGGATCATTTTCTTAAGTACTTACAGATGAGAAAAAACAGAAGCAAATGCTCTTTCCGGAATGATGATAGATATTGTGCTGAGAAAATTTATATCAATTATTTTATTTCTAGTAGAATAGTATACAACCTGCCTTGCTGATGGGTGTGTGGACACGTGTAGCAGTTTTGGGGTGGGGGTGGCAATCTGGCATAACTAAGTCAACTGTAATATCACAAACACTATAAACATTCAGAATAATTTTTTTTTCTGTTCTTAAAATAACTCTTTCAAATTTCCTTAAATATGCTATTTTGTTCTCATGTCTTTACTTGGGTTTGCATTTCAGTAAGTTTTGGGTTTTCTCAATTTTATCTAAAAGAATAACTTTTTTATTTTGGTACTGGAGATTGAACTCAGGTGTGTTCTACCACTGAGATGTACCCCCAGCCCTATTTTATTTTTTATTTTGAAACTGGATCTCACTAGGTTGCTGAGGGTCTTGCTATGTTGCTGAGTCTGTCTTCCAACCTGTGATCCTCCTGTCTCTGCCTCCCAAGTACTGGGATTAAGGCATGTCCTGCCACACCCAGCTAAATAAGAAATATTAAAACAAAACATAAAACTGGGAATGGTGGCACACATTTGTAATCCTAGTACTTGGGAGACTGAGATAGGAGGATCACAGGTATGATACCAGCCTTAGCAACATAGTAAGGCTCTCAGCAACTTATCAAGACTCTGTTTCAAAATGAAAACTAAAAAGGGCTGGGGATGTAGCTCAAAGGTAGAATGACCCGGGGTTCAATCCCTAGTACCCTCCCTCCCACACACACTAAGAACATAAATCTCAATTCTCCATTTCATTTTCCTCACAGACATGAATACTACAAAACTCAATATGGAGTAATGTTTTAGTGCTATATGTCTGAGGTTATAGATATGCCAATCACCTTGATTTGATCATCACACAGTATATACATGTATTGAAATGTCACACTGTATCCCACAAATACGTATAATTACTATATGTCAATTAGAAATGCATTTTTATTGGTGCAGTGTAATCAACATCTTTGTTAGCTACAAGCATACATGCACGTCTCTCATTTAACCCTTCCCCAATTCCCGCCCCACTCCCTCGGCCTCCCTCCTTCTCAAGTTCAGTTTAGTGATTGACTTTCATATGTTTGTGAAAGTACATCATGTGCATTATGGTATATCCCCCCTCCCCCATCACCTTCAGTTAAGTCACCTTCTTTGTTCATCTAAGGTTTGTCCTTCTTCGTCTAGAGTCCCTCTTATGACCCACTTTCTCCCTAGCTTCCGCATATTAGGGAGAGCATGTGATTTCTTGCATTTTTAAAAATGAGAGGTATCTTTTTCCTACCGTTTTAAAAGTAACTTTTATCCTTACCCAGAAAAAAAAACCCTCCCCGCAATGACCTAGCCAGTCCCCTATGGTTACATTACACAAAGAAAACTCTGCCGCTGGCCTTGTGGTCTTTAAGGAAATGCAGATGACGCTGTTTCCTATAGCAGAATGTTTGGGGTGAGGTGATAGGGGCAAGCTGGGCATCCATCTCTAGGATAGCAGATATGAGACAAGTAATGTAGAAAGCAACAGAAATGGAAGCAAAGCACTGCTTCCTTGTTTTGGTCCTCATCCATAGGAAATAAAAAATATTCAGCAGATAAAAAAATGTGACATAGCTCTATAGACCAAAGAACGTGTTAATGGATCTGTCTGCCCCACCGGGCCTGTTCTCCCCAATTCACTTCCAGAGCCTTTAGTAGCAGGCAACAGTTTCTGGGAAATCATCCTCTGGGATCAGCTGATTGGTCCTGAGTGTTGGAATGAGCCAATCAGATTTCCTCTCTCCAGAATCAGAATGAAGAGATACAGAGATAAAGAGTTGGGAGGGGAGTCACATTCATGGCAGAGTATCAGAGTAAAGCACACAGGTGCCAGTAGTCCCCTGAACTGTCCTGATTCCCACCATTCCTGAGGGCTGCTTATTCACTGTTCTATTAGAAATGGAATAACTGATGTAAAATTTCTCAGCATGATATCCATCATCATTCTGGGAAAGAGCTTTTCACTTCTGTTTTCTCTCATCTGTAAGTACTTAATCATCACCTGCCAGACAAGAAAAATTAATTCCATAGTGCTTCAGATCCCTTAGGATTCCTAACCCAATCCTAGGAAGAAAAAAAGATCAAAGCCATATGTGTTCATATGTTATAGGATGCCAAGTTGGATTTAAACACATTCAGCTGAAGTCCCATGCTGATAGCCGCCAATCATCTTCACATGCTAACGAGCAGTGCTGGACCATGCTCAAAAGAGGTGTTGAAAACAAGAGTTTGGAATCCTTAACCCCTTACTCAACTTGAGCTCTGACTCATGATTTAATTTAAAATGGAGGAAAGGAAATGGAAGGGGCTGGCAGAAGCAGCACATGCCTGAATAACAGAGGTGACATGTGTGGAATGACTCCTTCCACAGAGGCAGGCACAAAATGGAATTGGGAATTTATTCCATGACAGTTGATCACTTTAATTACAAATTATTATGACCACCGTGTTCAGGGGACGGGATCATTTTTTATGAACGTGTTTAATACAGTTATGGGACCTGCCTGAGAGTTTTGGTGAAGGTTAAAACTGGCTCTGGGGGAAAAACACAGTTGCCTTCTGATTTTACCCTCTGAGACCTGCATGCTACATACTTATTCCATTTCTCTTTACTTATATGGGCTTGAAGAGATCATATTCTTGGAGCTCCAATGATCCTTGAGTACAAGGATAAGAATCCCAAGAAGAAACAATGAAAAGGTAAACACAAGAATGAGATAACACAGGAATCAGAGTAAATCATGAGGTGGTGGAGTGGGCAGGAGAATGGATACGGCCCTAAACCTGTGGGATAGTGCTAATTTTCTCTCGAACAGTGCTTAGCAGCACCATATTTGTGTGTTCACTTTCTGGAAAGGAAAGCTGATATTCATAGCTCTAATGCAGTAGCTGTCAGCAGCAGCAGCATGCTTGGAGGATTCGTGCTACTCATCTTATTTGTCAATTAAAGCACAGGTATTGTATTAGCTTCTTATTGCTGCTATAACAAACTCATACAAACTCAGTGGCTGAAAGCAATACAGATTTACTAGTTTTATAAACTAGTAGTAAATCTGTATTGCTTTCAGCCACTGACTGGGAGGTCAGAAGTCTGAATTGGATTTCGCTGGGCTAAAATAAAGGTGGCAGCAGGGCTTCATTCATTTGGAAACCTTTTTTGACTTTTAGTGCCTGCCTGTATTCCTTGGAGGATGACCCCTTCCTCTGTCTTCATAGCCAATAATGTAGCATCTTCAAATCCTTCTCTGCCTCTCCTGCTTTCCTCTTTTGCTGATAAAAACCCTTGTGGTTACATTGGCTTCCCCTGGAATCCAAGATAATCATCCTACCATTAATTTCATTATATCTGCAAAGCCATAGACTCTAGAGATTAGGATACGGACATCTTTGGGGATCATTAGTCTGTCTACCATAGATACTAGTTTTATTAGTTATTGAATGATGCATAGCAAATTGCCACAAACTTAGTAGCTTAAAACAAGACTCATCTTCTGATCTCACAGTTTATGTGGGTCAGAAATATGTGCATGGCTTTAGCTTAGTCATCTTTTTCAAGTTTTCTCATAAGGCTTCAATCAAAACGTTGGCCAGGAGCCAGGTGCAGTGACACACGCTTGTAACTTCAGTACTCCGGAGGCTGAGACAGAAGGATTGCAAGTTTGAGGCCAGTTTCAGCAACTTAGCAAGACCCTCAACAACTTAGACCCTGTTTCAAAAGAAAAAATAAGAAGAGGTGGGGGTGTAGCTCAGGTGTAGTGCACCCCTGGGTTCAATAAATCCTCGGTACCACAAAGAAAAGAAAAGAAAGTAGGAAGGGAGGGAGGGAGGGAAGGAGGGTAGGAAGAATGAAGGAAGCCAGCCACTTTGGGGGGTTCATCTGAGAGCTTGGTTGGGAAGGATCCACTTCTGAGCTCACTTTCATAATTTTCAGTAGAATTAAATTCCTCTTTAGGTTGTGAGACCTAGAACCTCAGTTCCTTGGGCATTTTGCTTAGGTCCACCCTCCTTGACACGTGATTCTCCCCAGTATGGCCTCTCTGCTTCATCAAAGCCAGCAAAGAGAGAGTGTGCTGGCATGATTGAAGCTATAATCTTACATAATATAATCATGGAAGTGATATCCTATCACCTTTGCCATATTCTGTTGGTTAGAAGAAGGTCATAGGCCCCAGGCATAGTAAAAGAAAGTAAAGGACACGAGGCTATGGTAGCAGGGATCATTGGAGTCTATCTTATATTCTGCCTGCTACACTAATAAAGGGAGACTTTGTAATCCTGTAATCCATATATATCTCAAAAACGGTTTCTACCTATTACTGTACCTGACACAGGATTTTTTCTTCTGCCAGAACTTGAAGAAGCAGTTCAGCACACTTTATTAATGTAAAAATGAAAAACATTTTTCAAAATATGTCTATGATATTTAATCTTTGTTCCCATAATGATGCTCTGTAAATTGTCTGAAACATAACCTAGATTGATTTTCATTTTACAATTTAAAGAATGAAGTTATTTGAATTGAAATAAAGTATTCCAAGATGATATTTATCCTTAGAACCAGGGAAATATTTTTCTTATGCTTTCTCTCATCTATGATTATTTAATTATAACTTGACAGAAATATTAACTCTGTAATGTTTTAGATCCTTTAGAATTTTTTCTTTTCTTCCCTTTTCTTTTCCTTCTGTGTGTCTCAGTCCTATTTTATTTTTTATTTTGAAACAGGGTCTCACTAAGTTGCAGAGGGCCTTGCTAAGTTGCTTAGACTGGTTGTGAACCTGCGATCCTCCTGTCTCAGGCTCCAAAGTACTGCGATGAAAAGCGTGCACCACCATGCCTGGCTATCCCTTAGATCTTAGAATTTCTAACCCTAAAATCCTAGGAGGAAAAAAAAATAGATCTAAACTATTTTAAAATAGCCTCAAGAGAAACATTAGAATAAGGAATGAAAGATGCCACATTCAAGCAAACAGATAACCTCTTTTTAGGAAGGACTAGAATAGCTAGAGGCTATAAAAAATCTAGTTAGAAACACATTTAGTGAAGTATTTCATAATAGATCCCAAGTAAGGTTGCTACTTTTGAGGAGTAATTTCACATTTCAGTGCCAACATTTTTTAAATGGCTGAGTCTCTTAAGACATCATTTTAATTCCTGATTCACTGTACTGACCTGCTAGGGGAAAATAAAGTCCAACTTACCCTAAGCCATTCCTGTCAAATTTGCCTTCAATTCCTCTCTCTTCATTTCTTTCTTTTTCACTGGTACTGGAGATTAAACTTAAGAGTATTCTACCACTGAGCTATACTTCCATCCCTATTTTAAAAAAAATTGAAATAGGGGCTCACTAAGTTGCTGAGGATCTTGCCAAGTTGCTAAGGCTGGCTTCAAAACTGATCCTCCTGTCTCAGCCTCCCTCTCTCTCGTCATTTCCTTGACAAAGGTCTTAACTTATCCTTTCTTGAAACATGTTTGGGAGACCCAGCATGTGTAGCTACAGGCCATGTTTTGGGATCACGTGCCACTGTATAATTGTATTGGGTGTGAATGGAGATGTGTGGTGTTGAGGATTTAACCCAGGCCTTCATACATTCTAGGCAAGTGCTTTCCCACTAAGCTACATCCCTAGCCCTAAAATCCCTTTTAACAATGAAGCAAAAGCTGGTGTTTTCTATTTCATAGAGAAGCACAGTTTGGCATTTTTCTTTAACTGACTTTTCCAGTGATATGTAATCTTATTAGCATGTGCTACTATATATTTCCCTTAGAGACTGACTAATTAGATCCCTTGATCAACTCTGAGATTGATATGAATTTAATAGAGTTGTGAAGGGCCTTAAGATTTCCTCAGAGATGGTGAAAATGAAGCAAAATAAAAAAGCAACAAAAATGTGTAGGAAGATATCTGATGTCAAAATTCAAGAGTCTAACTTTAAAAAATTAAGTACAAACAAGGTATGAAGCTTCAAAAGTGGATGTAAGTAAATCAATCTGTGAAGGCTGAAAGGTTAGACTTTAAAAGGCAAATAACTGTAAGATGGCATTAAAACATAATTCAAGAGACTGATGTGTAGTGTTTTTATTTGGAAAGAAAAGTGGTAAGGTGCAATGAAAAGGTGTTTGAACTCTCACTTCTAAGGTAAATATGTGCACACATAAGATTCTTTCTTTCTCTTGCACTTCAGAGTTCTTCAAAGAGATTAGAAAAATATTCTTTTCTGCAAGCTAGGGCATGTCAGCCCTTAGCCTCTCAGCTGGTGAGCGGCCACTGTTGGTGGAAATAAGAACAGATTAACAGCACTTCTCCACTGATTCTTTGCTCAGAAGGGTCTTTCCTCAATCTTGGGGTATTTTTCAATGAAGCTGCTTGTTGGCCTTCTATTTTCTCTTCCTAGATGACCTTAGAGATGTGAAAAGAAGCATTGTCCTTCAGTTTCAGAAAAGTCATCAGAGGACTACATTTGCAATGGGTTTTAATGCTTCATCTAATTGACTTATGCAAAACTCTGAAGAGAGATGACAAATTAGCCACTGAATCCATTCCTAACAGGTACTGGAGCCATTAATTGGAGAGAATGGAAATGTGTGGCAAATGACCATGTAGTCAGAGAAGGTTAGCATATTATGGTTAAGTGTGATCTGGCATGGGGTAGATGAAGCTCTTAGATGCTGCCCATTTCTGCTGAAGCTTGCCTCTACCTTGATATTTGAAAGATGAATAGGGTTATCTGTCATTCTCAGTTATATTTAGTGGATGCTATGGAAGAAAACAGGCAAAATGAAGCCACTGTGTTAATCAGGACAACAGAGACAAATAGAAGATGGCTTAATGGGTCCACAGTACGCTTGTACAGTAGTAGCACTGGCTTCTACCAAGACTATGGACAATGTCTCTCCCATGGCCATTTTCCCACTTGAGTGAAGGAATATACTGCTAGTCAAAAAGACCACCAGTTTAGTAGCCCAAGAGACTGTAAGGAAAGATCCTTATTAAGTAATATGCTGAAGAGTCCATCCTGAAAAACTGGATGATTGTATCACTTGTCTTTTTCCATTTGTGATACAAGGCTCCAAAGATGGCCCTCAATTAGCCACACCTCCAATATTCACATTTTTGTGCAGTCTCTTCCCCTTGAATCTGGAACTCACTTTTGACAAAAATAGGATGTTGTAGGATTGGCATTGCATGATGTCAGTCAGAAGAATAGAAGACTTGCAGGGTCCACATAGTTGTTTTGGAATGTTCACTTTGAGGAAGGCCAGCTACCATGTATGAATTCCTACAGTCAGTCCTGTGATCCCCATGCTGTGAGGAAGTTAGCCAGGTGGAGAAACAGTGTAATGAGAGGGAAAGATGCTTGGTTAAGCCCTGGTCACGTCAGCTCTCCAAGTCCAGGCAACGACATATGAGACAAGTAGCACTTTTGGATGTCTAGTCCAATTTAGCTTTCAGAAGGCTCCAGCCACAGCAGCCACTCAACTACAGTCACCTGGGAGATGCCAGTGAGAACCATCTGATGAGGCCAGCCAAGCCACAGAACCATGGGTGGTAACAAAAGCCTTTATATACATTTGTTAGACAGCAATAGATAGCTATAACCTTATCTTCCCACAACAAATTAATTTTTAAACTATATATTGTTTTTTTGTGATGCTAGGGATTGAAACCAGGGGTATTCTATCTCTGAGTTACACCCCAAGCACTATTTTATTTTTTATTTTGAAACAGGATTTGAAATGGAACATGTCTCCTCTATCAAGGAAGGGAAAATATCCAGGCCAAGGGCTCCCTAGTGAATGTAATTGTGACCTAAACTAAAACAAAAACAAACAAAACATAAACAGTCAAACAAAACAAACAAACAACCCCCCCCAAATCCAAGGAGCAAGAGTGTCTTTTTTTGTGGGTGTGTGGTACTGAGGATTGAACCCAGGAGCACTCTATTTCTGAGTTACACCTCTAGCACTTTTTATTTTTAATTTTGAAATCAGGTCTTGTTAGGTTGCCGAGGGCCTTGTTAAGTTGCTGAGGCTGATCTTAAACCTGTGAACCTCCTGTCTTACCCTTTCGGGTTTTGGGATTAACAGGTGTACACTACCATACCTGATAAGCAAAAACTGTCTTATACAAACATATACTGAATATGGAAAATGATGCTCTTACTTCTGGGAATAGGGTTAGACTATTACAATATTAATTATGGACTTCTGGAGATTGGAGTAGAGGGGGAAAAGAATAATAAACATGGGAAGAGGTGGGAATTCAATCAGAATCTTGGACTAATAATGCTTCACTAAAAAGAATAATCTGGAGGGCACAATTGATATGGCATTGTGGAATAAACATTTCAATTTTAAAGAGAAAGGATAAAAGTATGTTATAATTTTAGGCTCAGAATTAAATAGCTTACATACAACCAATGACTTGAGTAAAACTGAGACAGAAACCAGAATTATTTGGAATGTCTAGTACACATTTTACTTGAAGGTATTTTAGGCTTAGGTTGGGATTTTCTTTGTGAAAAATATGAAGCTATTGATGATAAATCCATATAACTGGTAAATTCATTATGAAAAATAGCCTTTTGATGAAATTCTATCATTTCAAACCATTTATTTTATTGTATTTTTAAAACTTTGCAATAATACTTCAGATTTGGCACTCTGAACTTGAAAACTGCTGCTAAGAGAGTTTTATTTGCATATGATGTTGGGTTTTGGTTTGCTCTAATTGTTTTATTCATTTAATTCATATTTTAGTGAATAAATATTGTCTTTGGCCTTTGAACTACTTGTTTAACTAATGGATGAATATGGTACTTATATTTAAGATTTATAAAGGCAGCACGATCTCTTAAGATAAATATTAATCTATCTTACACATGCGATACTAAAAAGTTCTCCATTCATTCCTTCAATAAATATTTGCTGAGTATCTACCTGGAGCCAGGCATTTGGGATCCATTAGTGTTTCTCAATGGGTAGTGATTTTATCCCACAGTGGGTATTTGGCAATGTCTGGAGGCATTTATTGTTGTCATAGCTAGGAAGGATATTAATAGGTAGAGGCCAGGTATATTGCTAAACATCCTACAATGTGAAGAGCAGACCCCACAACAAAGAGTTATATCAAGCACAAAACGTCAATAGTAGTGAAACTTACAAACCCTGAGCTACATCAATGAATAAAACAGATAATAAAATACCTAACCTGGAAGATTCTACCTTCTAGAGAGGGAAACCTTTCAAAAAATAAATAAAGCAGTCTTCCCTCTCCATGGAAGGTATGTTCTAATACTCCCAGTGAGATGCTTGAAATAGTGGACAGTACAAAGCCCTATATATTACTTGAACACAAACACTGTGATATTTTCAGAGTTAATTTAACAACCAATACAGCTATTAAGTGACTGATGCGTGGATAGTCTATATGGATGTTATGGTGTGGATATGGAATATCCTACAGAAAAATCCATGTGTTGGCATTGGAGAAATGTTCAGAGATGAAATAATTGAATCAGGTCTCTAACCTCATCAGTAGATAAATCCACTGATGGATAGATGGTTTGAATGGACTTACAGTAGGCAGGTAGGGTGTAGCTAGAGGAGGTAAGTCACTAGTAGCATGGCCTGGGGAACCATATCTGACCCTGGTCCCTCTCCCACCTGCTTTCTGGTGCTACGAGCTGAGCAACTTTCCTTTGCCATGCTCTGCTGTCATGATGTTTCTGCCTTGGAGCCAGTCAATGACACTGAAACCATGAGCCACACAAAACTTTCTTCCTCTGAGTTGTTCTTGTCAGATATTTTGGTCACGAAGACAAACAAGTTGGCTGAAACAACTTCATAGATACACAGGTCAAAGAGATGATTCCTGAAGTGGGGCAAGGCAGGACAGTGCAAGATTTCATCACAGTTACTGAAGAGAGCACACAATTGAAAACTTATGTTTATTCCTTGAATTTTCCATTTAATATTTTCAGACCATAGTTCACCACAGGTTATTGAAAGCATAGAAAGCAAAACCGTGGATAAATGGGGACAACTGTATTACATTGCATAATTTAGCATGCTGAAGATGATGTGAAGAAAAAGGAGGCATTTGCAAGTGTTGGGGGTGCCATTGTGAACAGTATGGGCAAGTAAAACCTCATTAAGACGTGATAACTGAGCAACAAAAACCTCTCAGGTACATGGGATTGCTGGTGCAAGGCCCTCAGGTGGAGCATGCCAAGGAAGTCTAATAAAGAGCCAGGAGCCCAGTGAGTTTGTAATGGAGTAGGGGAGAATTCATGGGAGAAAGGTCAGAGAGAAGGTCAGGAAGCAGATCATTTGGAACCTGATAGACCATTTGGAAAGCCTGGCTTACTAGCTGAATTTGGAGCAGAGGAGTGACAAGGTATGATACATGTTTTTTTGAGTGTGTGTGGTACTAGGGATTGGACCCAGAGGCATTCTACCTTTGAGCTATATCCCCAGCCCAATTTTTTAATTCTTTATTTTGAAACAGGGTCTCACTAAGTTGTGGAGGACCTCACTAAGTAGCTGAGGCTGGCCACGAACCTGAGATCCTCCTGTCTCAGCCTCCCAAGTACTGGGATTACAAGTGTATGCCACCATGCCCGGCTGATACATGTTTTAAAAAGATTTCTCTGGCTTCTTTTCTGAGAATGGACTGAAGGTGGAAGTGAGGGCCCAATCAGAGAGCCAAAAGAGTAATGAAGGCGAGAAGTGATCACTACTAATCATTGTTAGATCATGATGCAGGGGGCACTTCACAAGGCCCTCTAAGTGAACCTTTACTTTTAACAGCACTTCTTATAAATAATATCAGAAGGAACTGCCACAGCAAACTAAAAGCACAAAAAACACTGAAAAAAAAGAGAGAGAGAAAGAAATAGGGTTGATGATTTCCTTAAAGGCATTGCCATGGATGGAGGAATAAAGAAAGTGTGGTAAGTACATCCAATAGAGTTTTAGTCGGCTGTAAAGAACAAGCTTATGTCATTTGCAGGAAAAAGGGTACAACTACAGAATATTATGCTGAATGAGATCAACCAGCCTTATAAAGTGAAGGGTTGTATTATGTTTCCTCTCACATGTAGAAGCTAGGATAAATATACGAAACAAAAGGGTTTTCAGATAAGAGAGAAGAGACCAGTAGAATAGTGGAGGGGGATTAAGGGAGGAGAAAATGGGGCAGGAGGAAGGAAATAGGTCAAATAATGTTATGTCCATACATGAAGGCATCACTACCAATCTCACCAACATGTTTGGGGAAGGAGGCAGGGCAAGCGGGGTGGGATGCAGAGTAAAATACACCAAGTGCTGTGTGCATGTATGAATTTACCACTTTGAATCTCACTATGATGTGTAATTGTAATGCATTAATAAAAGTGTAAAATATATAAACAAATAAAGGCATCGCCAGGAACAAAGATGTACACCAAGCGAAGCCATGTTATTCCACTCTGTGCTCCACATGATGGGCATTCCAGCCATGGTTTGGAATAAGCTATGGAGAAGCACCTAGTGGTTATTGAGAAAGAGCCAAAAGGCATCTTTTATAATGAGAAACAGAGTGTATTTTCACTTGTAGCTCCTTTGCCTTCACGAGATTACCATTTTATTCTCATCCCCTAGGACAAGACTTCCCTGGTTAATTCCCTTCCTTTCTGCTTCTGTGCATGTTCACAGTACTGTGCACAGGTTTCTAAAGATAAGCAGTGACTAGAAATATGTGGTCCCTGTCACCAGGGACAGTGGATAGCATACTTATGATTTTCAATACACAACAGTCACTCTAATGTTTATTCGAGGAATTTTCATTTCCAGACCTTTTAATGTGCATAATTACTAGAGGGTAACTTTACTCTTTTTTTTTTGAGATTGAATACAGGGGTATTCTAACTTTGAGCTAAACCCCCAGCACTTTTTATTTTTTATTTTGAAACAGGGTTTTGCTAAGTTGCTGATACTCTTGCTAAGTTGCTAGAGATAGCCTCAAACCTGCAATCCTCCTGTCTCAGCCTCCCAAGTACTGGAATTACGAGTGTGCACCACCATGCCTGGCTTAGATGGTAATTTTATTCTTTGTTTTGAAACAGGGCCTCACTAAGTACCTGAGGCTGGCCATGAACCTGTGATCCTCCAGTCTCAGCTTCCTAAGTACTAGGATTACAAGTGTGCACCACCACACCTGGCTTAGATGGTAGTTTTAAATAATATAATTTATAGTCTTCACCATCTCTGAGGCTTTCCTGCTCTGGCAACCTGACCAAAAGGTTCACCATGGAAAGCCCAGGTTTTGACTCCATTATGTAGGGCCACTTTCCCTTTCTATAACACAAGACCATAAGACTCCATGCCAGTCTAACTAGAAAGAAATCCTTTGACCTTCAGAGTTCGTGGCGACTACAGGTACATACAGTCATGATGTACAGAGCAGAGGGATAAAGTTGTAGTTTACCCAGCTGGAAGAGGTGGGATAGAAGAAAGGGCTCTGTTCAAAATTTAAGAACTTCCAGTTAGGAGAAGTCTATCTGAAAGGCTGAAGGTCTCTTTGGTGAACCCCAGAGGTCCTATTAATTCATTATCTAACCAAGCAAGCTTGTAAGTATAATGCATATGCACAGAAGCGCACAAGTTTGAAGTGTACAGCTTATTAAATATACATGGTATGTAGCCACCAAGATGAGTCCCTGAAATCTCTATATTGCAATGTTCAGATAGTACATAGTACATTCTTTAATGTGGGCTAGACATTGATTTCTTTCTTTTTTTTCTTTTTTATTTCTTTACTGGGTATTGTAGCACATACCTGTAATCCCAATACTTGGGAGACTGAGACAGGAGGATGATAAGTAGTTGGAAACCAGTCTCAGCAACTTGGCAAGATCCTCAGCAACTTAGGCACACCCTGTTTCAAAAATATGAAAAGGGCTGGGGTGTAGCTAAGAGGTAGAATGACCCTGGACTGCATCCATAGTACCACAAGTAAAAAATAAATAAATAAAAATAAAGATTTTTATTTGTGATTATTGATTTATTTCCAATGAAGAGAATATGTCCCAAAGGATAGGATGTTACATCCAAAGTTAGGTTATAAAAACAAAAAACAAACAAAAACTATGGCTTCCAAATTGTGGGCTTACTCCTTCTTGCACTCTTGCTTATTTACTCTGAAGGAAACAAAATACCATATTGCAAGCATGGTATTTGGATAGGCCCATATGGCAAGAGATCAAGGGAGGCCCTGGCCAGTAGTCAGTAAGTAACTGAGGACCTCAGTCCAAACACCTGTAAGAACTCAATCCTGTCTAGCGTTAGTCTTCTGAAGGGGGGTGAGCCTCAGATGAGACCACAGCACCAGAAAACATCTTGATTGCACCGTGGAAGATATCTTGAGCCAGAGGAACACAGGTAAATTGCATCAAGTTTCCTGAGCCACAGGAAATATGAGACAATAAATGTTTGGTGTTGTAAACTGTTAAGTTTTCAGGTTATTTTAAGCAAGAGATAATTACAGATAAAAAAGCAAGATTATTACCAGTATCCCAAAAGCACCCTATATTCCCTTCCAGACATACTCTCCAAGGATAACCACTATTCTGATTTCTAACATTGTAGAATAGTGTCATTTCATTTGAAACATCAAATAAATGGAACTGGTAAACTATTTTTCTTTCTTTTGCCCTGCACAATTATTTTTGATATTCACTCAACTTGCCATGTGTAGTTGTTGATCATTTGTCCTCATTGATGTAGTAGTCATTGTGTGAAGGTACCACAATTTATCTATCAAGTCTACCATTGATGGACATTTGAGTAACTTCCCATTGGGGGTTATTAAATAGTACTGCTATCAGTAATCTTCTATATATCATTTGGTGCATTTCTGTGTCATATTTATCTGCGAGTGGAAATGATAGGTCGCAGGGTATGCATGTGTTCAACCAATGACCCTGTTTTATTTGGCTGTATCATTTCCTCCCAATCCTGTGACATGTGTATGTGTAATCACATGAACTCAAATGGCTTTACTTTATTCTTCTTATGTCTTACTGAATCCCTTTGATTCTGACGGCTACTAGAACAAGTACAGTCCATTTAAAATAGGCACACTTACCTTTGAGTACATGTAGAGATAAATGATATTATTAATGAAAGATATCATGCAGAATAAGTAATTGATTTATGATTCACAAAGAAGGGGTTGGAGAAGAGTACCTTAACATTATACAAAAAGTAATTAAATCTTTGTCAGCTGAGTGAGGGGTGCTGAAAACATGTAACCATGCCAAAATTAACTCACTCAAGCTAAGTAGCATAAACTACATGAAAGTTATTGGGAACCCTAAAGTCCTGATGTGTGGGAGGTAATAACAGTCCATGCTCATCAGGAAGAGTTGGGAAAGGAGAGGAACGATTCACTTCATCTCATCCGTATCTGGCTGCTTTGATATGTTTCCAGTATAAGAATTTTCTTTCCATGATCTTTCTGCTTGTCTATGTCTTTGAGCATGTGCTACATGATGAGTTAAAGATCAAAATTTCAAATAGCATTTAAATTGGCTCCGGACAGCCTACAAAGTCTCCAGACCTCTGGTTATTTCCATTTAAATTCATTAAAAGAAATAAAATTATATCCCATTCATCAGTTGCACTTACAACATTTTGGGTGCTCAACAGGTACAGAGGCCTCCCATTCCATCATGGCAGAATGATCTGTGGGACAAGGCTGCCATAGATACTCATCTAGAGGTATTTTCCCGAGAAATAACAGGGTGATTATCTCTAAAACATTAGATTTGCCAGTTGTATTAGATCATTGGGATGCACACCAGGATAGAAATGGCATTCAAGGAAAGTAACTACACTGAACAATCCTCAAAGAAGCCCACTCTCTTGGGGGAAAGCGAGTTTAATAGTTTCTCCCCCAAACTAAGAAATTCTGCAGTTTTATAAAATAGTGTGATGATTCCTAAAGATTTCAAGCATTAAGTTGTGTAAAATTCAGAAATGGATCTAAAAGCACAGACATTAGAAAGGGGCATTTTGGCAGGCCTGGTAATACTCCCAAGGCAATGAGTGTCGTTAATATTTAAAAGAAATTTCTGTTTCTCGTACACATTCCTGGAAAGTGACTATTATTTACCTCATTTTACCCAGAGGACACTGAACTTAGAGATGCTGAGGAATTTGTCCAGAGTCCCACAGTTACTAAGTGATAGTGTACCAGTTTAGAATCTTATCTTTTGGAGGCCTTGTGTTCTTATGTTTTCTACCACCATGTGCAGCCCTCTGTCCAGGGAGAATGAGAGACATGAGAAACAGACTTGAACTATCTTTCAGGCAAGCCCAGCCAAGATCAGCATGCCTACCATATCCACTTTGTAGGTGCATGAGAAAAACTTATCTCCAGACAAAAAAGGAAAATACTGTATGATTCTACTTATGTGAAATATTTGGAACAGGTAGATTCATAGAGACAGAAAGTAGATTTGAAGTTACCGGGTCCTTGAAGAAGAGAGGGATGGAAAGTTAATGGGTACAGATTTTCTGTTTGGGTGATGAAGAAATTTGGGGAATAGTACTAATGGCTGTATAATATTGTGACTATAATTAATGCCACTTAATTATACACTTAAAGTAGTTAAAATGGAGAGTTTTAGTATTATATTTCATAATGGACAAAAGAGAAATGCTCAATAAGCCACTAAGATCTTGTGGTTATTTTTATGAGGAAATAGCTGACTGATACAATAACTATCTGATACCCCGGCAGCTATTATATAAAGAATGAGGATTTCATGTAACATTGAATATGAGTAAGAGAAGAAGTGGGGAGAGGGATGTAAGATTGAACATCTGGCCTGTTGAAAGAAATCTGTTACAAATAAATTGGGTAGCCAGATGTGGTGGTACAGGCCTGTAATCCCTTGGGAGGCTGAAACAGGAGGATCACAGGTTGGAGGCCAGCCTCAGTAATTTAGCAAAGCCCTCAGCAACTTAGTGATATTTTGTTTCAAAATAACAAAAATAGAAAGGAGGACTGGGAGTGTAGTTCAGAGGTTGAATGCCCCTAGGTTCAATCCCCAGTACCAAAAATAAATAAATAAATAAATAAATAAATAAATAAATAAATAAATAAATAAAGTAGTGGGTCAAGGAAGGAACTAATTGTTGGAAAATTAAAAAACATCATGTGCAAGTGGCTCATGCCATTTCAGGGTCGTTCCCATGGGAGGTCTTGCTGCCATGGGATATGTGAAATGACTAAAAGAATTAAGCGAGCTGACGATATTTTTGAGATGCTAAAAATTTTGAAGCCAATACAGATTCGAAGGGTGAAAGACTAGAAGCGATCAGAAAGAGACAGGTAGTGTCATCTGCCAAGTTGAAGCCGTTAGAAAGAACAGTTCATATCCCAAGTCAATCTAAACACACACACACACACACACACACACACGCACACACACACACACACACACACACACACACACACACACTCTTATGCAATTCAAATCAATTCTCCCTGACAGTTGCTTTCCATTTTCTTTTTAGTTTGGAAGATATTTATGTTTGAGTCTGTTCTGTTTCAGCGTTAACTTCACCTTCTGTTCAGCAACCCTGCAGTGCTCCCACAATACAGGGATTTAATATATTTTTAAATGATAAAATTAAACAGAGGGCCAAAGACTGTAATGGAATACGTGGCATGATCGTAAATGGGAGGTGGCAGTTGAAGTCTTTGTAATGTATATGCTGAGGGGCTGGAATTATTCAAGAAATGAAGTGTTAGCTAAAAGTCTCAGCAGTCGGAGATGTGACTGCAAAATGGAAATAATGAAGTGGTGATGATGTTGATGATGATAATGATAATGGTAATAATAACAGGCCTGTTCAGAGGATTGTTGTGAGAGCAAATTATAGATGGGTGAACTGTTGTTGGTATCTTGGAAAGAAGGTATTATGTAAATTCCAGTCCTTTCTCTTTTCATTATTTTTCTTTGAAGACTGCTAAAAAAGATCCTAGTGGGTGGATGAGAGTGAGAATTGAGGGAGGAAAGAGAGAAAATAATTCAGGGAAGCAAGGAATAGCTCATTTAAAGTACTTCTTGGCCACTGTATTTGCCTCAGTAGACTTCATCTGCCTAGATACACAGCTATGTAGGAGGCAGAGTGATTGTAAAGATGTTTTCTGCTCCTACTCTTGCTCAGGAAGTATCAAAATTTCACATCTATATTGCCAATAGAATCCTCTCCTTCTTGGTGATGTGGCTTTTGCCACCATTTCCATTGTGTTCTGCATTTTTAGCATGCCCAGAGAATACTCTACCCAAGTAACTATAAATGCCTGATCCCACAAACAGGCACTGATGTTGAATGTTCTAAAGGAGTTAGCATGCAAAGGCCAGTAAATGCAACTGTTCTAAACTGAACATTTCAGAAGGCAAGGATGAATGTTAGTTTGCAGCAAATTATAGTAAGATATTTTAAATTCCTACCTTTGAATTCACTGGTATGAGTTAAAGGTAAGATGAGACAGGAACTTATGGCTTTCATGACAACAAGTACATCATTCACTAAATATACTTGGGGAAAATTTTAAATACCTTTCTTTTTTTTTCTTTGTGGCACTGAGGGGTTGAAACCCGGGGAGTTCTACCTCTGAGCTGCACCTCCAGTCTTATTTTATTCCTTATTTTGAGACAGTGTCTCACTAAGTTGCTGAGACTAGCCTTGAAACTGCAATCCTCCTGTCTCAGCCTCCTAAGTACTGGAATTACAGGTCTGTGCCACCATGCCCAACTGGAAAAAAGCAGAGTGCCTCTTGTACCCTTTCTCCCAAGTCTGTTTGGACACAATGTGAATAATCTTGTTGTGGTATTATGCTGATCAAGTAAGTCATTTCCCTTCTCAAAATACTATGCTGCTTCTTCAAAATACCAAATGCTTCTTAGATTCAAGTAATATCTCCTAATTATTTTCTTCTAGTAGGACACACCCTCACTAGGTCTCTACTCACCTCCCCTCATTTTCACCTACACTTTAAAGATCACTGGAATTTACTCATCAGTTATTTAAAAAGCCCCTACTATGCATCAAAAAATGTTCTATGCTGGGTGTGGTGGCACACCTGTAATCCCAGTACTTGTGAGGCTAATACAGAAGGATCACAGGTTCAGCAAATTAGCCAGCCTCAGAGGATTAGCAAGGGTCTCAGCAACTTAGGGAGACCCTGTTTCCAAATAAAAAATAAAATAGGACTAAAGGTGTATCTTGGAGGTAGAATGCCCTTGGGTTCAATCCCTAGCACCACAACAAACAAATAAATACTCATAGACACTCTATCAATACACTAGGGACACTAATGGACAAAACAGGAAATAATTGCTACCCATTTGGGGTTACCATTCTATGGGATCACCTAGGACTCACGCACTGGAGTAGAGGAGCTTCCAGATGGCTGAGAGTATTCCTGGGAAAGCCCCATATACCTTCCAGCCATCTGTATTCTCATCTTGAAGATGCAGAAACTGGGATGGACCTCAAATTGCATGGGATTCATAGAGAGAACCAAATCTGCTTACCCTTCTAGCTGATGTGTCTGCCCCACATCATTGAAGTTATTTTGTGCAATGTCATTGCTATGATTTAAATGTGGCCTGCTCCCCAAATTTCATGTGCTAGAAGTTTGGTCCCCAGTGTGGTGGGGTTGAGGTAGTGGAACCTTCAAAAGGTAGAACCTGGTGGTGGAAGGTACTTAGGTCATGGGGGCTCCACCTTCATGAAGAGATTAATGCTGTCTTGCAGGAGCTTGTTGTTATAAAATGAGGCCACTCTATGCCTTGGTTCCATCTGCATGAGGCCAGTTCCCTTTCTGCTTCTCCACCATGTCATAACATGGCCAGGGAAGCCCTCATCAAGACATCAGCACCATTCTGTTTGGACCTTCCAGTCATCAGAATCCCGAGTCAAACAAACCTCTTTCTTTAACAAGTACCTAAGCCTCAGGTACCTTCTTATAGCAACACAAAATGGATAAACTAAGATAGTCATTCATCTGAAACTTCCTGCTACCTTTTCTTCAACAAATGGCACCACACCCTCCTTATTCAGAAGACTACCAGGAGTCACTTCTTTTATATCTTCCCAGATTGCCCCATTTACCTCCAGGAATAACTGTCAATATCCACAGGTAGCTCTGCAGGAGCAGATGGGAGGAAATACCCTGTCTCTCCTTGAAGAGTGAGAACAAAATGGGGAAAGAGAGAAATAGGTTGCTTGTCATCCAGGATCGTCACATGGCTTGGATGTGTGTGTGTGTGTGTGTGTGTGTGTGTAGCTTGTGAGCAAACCTAGGGCCTCATGCATACAAGGCAAGCACTCTACCACTGAGACACACCCCAGGCCCATTTGGACCATTTTTATCAGAAGTCTACTCTGAGAATGTTTCAATACAAGAGGGGAGATGCTCAGGATCCACATGGGGCCAACTATAGACATTCTCAGAGGAACTACCAATATAATGATCATCTATTTCATGTCTACTGTAAGCTAAGCATGGTGGAAAGGACTGTAAATTCAGTATTTCTCATGTGCTCCTCTAAGCATGTTAGGGATTTAGTATTATTTCCCTCAAGAAATGAAAATGCAGAAGCTCTGGAAATTAAAATACTTTGAACCCAAGGTGCTATACATTAAAAAAAATCTTCATTTACCAAATGTGTTCACTCTGGCTACAGTGAAAGTGGTCTTCCTAGAGACCCAGTGACAGGCTCAACCCTGGGGCAGAATCTGGATCTGGCATGGCAGGATTAAGTAGGAGAACATATGGGAGATGTATCGTACATAGCCCTGAACCATGGCTTCAGAAATGCTGGTGCCTGCTGTTGCTGTTATTAAACCATTGCTAATTATTAGCAATTAGTAATTACTATTACTAATGCCTATCTCTGCAGCCCTGAGGGAGTTCATTCCAGAAGACACAGAGAATAGCCTAGCACAGTGATGGAGTTAGCTCATTTCGCTGTCACATAAAGAACTGCTCCTCTCCCTCCTCCCGCGCTTGTTGCACATTCTCAGGGATTCTGTCTGAGCCTGCCATCCATGAGGTTCCAAGAATAACTTCCAAAGAAGCTAATGTGATGCTCTAGACTGCTCTCAGCCATGACTCAGAGAACCCTGAGGTGTACCGATTTGCAAAGCAGGTTTCTAAAGTAGGATCTTGACACTTGTCTGGGTCGCCAGTGCCACCTCCCAGGATAGAATTATGTCTCACGGGTCTGACAACCACTTTCTGTCAGGCCTTGTCAAGTCACATCACACTGTCTCTTACCCAGGGTCTTACCGGTCTGTGAGGGAAATTATAAGGCCACTTGGGTCCAGTCACCAGAGTGATGCTAATTTCCATGTATTATTCTTTAGCTACCACACCAGCCTAGGTCATGCTGCTCCCTTCTTTGTTCATGCCACCATGTTCCTGTATGTTTCAGTCCATATTCTCACTGCTGTGACGCAAAACACCTTTCCTATTTTTATAATAACTCTGCAAGGCATGTGTCATTATTTCCACTTTACACACAAGGAAACAAGATCTCTTCAATGAGGTTAAGCATCTTGTCCAAGGCCACACATCTCATTTGAGGTAGAGCCAAGAGTCCAAGCTGGGCCACATGCCTCAATGTCCTTTTCATCTGTCCATGACAAAGTCATTTTAGATATTCAAAGTGCCCACATCCCAAGATATTGCCTTGCTTGTTTGCTTCCTTTGAATTGTTCATTAAAGATACATGTTGTATTCATCCTTATGAGTTCTAAAGCATGTTCATGTATTGGTTCTTTTAATTTCCATAATGACACTGACAGGTGACTATCTCTTTCTCCATCTGGTAGCTGATTAAAGTGAGGCACAGAGAGACTTAAGTAATTTGCCTGCTTCACCTGGCAGGAAAGATTTGACAGCTGCAAAGGTACTACAGATGTCTTAGAAACACAGAATGCAAAAAGAGTAACTCCAACTTGTGGGACATAGGAAGAGAATTGGCAGAGAATTATAAAGAAGGCAGCTTTTGAGCTGGCTCTGGATGGATGAGTAAGAGCTTGACAAGGAAAATGGTTTCAGGAGTAGTGAGGGGGAAAATGGGCTATAGGCAAGAATACTGGGGTCTAGTTAGGAAAAAGTATATTTTCAGGTATAATTAGCATACAAGATGGGTAATGAGAAAGAGAGAGAGAGAGAGAGAGAGAGAGAGAGAGAGAGAGAGAGAGAGAGAGAGAGAGAGAGATGTCCTGAGAGAAAGAAATTCCATGAAGATGGAGGAAGAGTTAAGCTCTGTTGATATAAATAATTCTACTCAGTGATGGAGTCATTACAAAGGGAAAGGATACTGTCAGTGGGTGATATTCTAAGGAAATTACTCTGGCTAATTGGAAACCAAATGGAGTTACAGGTGAAATTTTTACTGGATGAGTATGGGTTGCGTTTCAGTGAGTGTCACATAGTGAGGAAGCACTATATTTTCTGTTGACACTATTAGGATTTAGAAGAAACCCATTAATTTTTTCAGAAGGAGGTGAGGCACAAGAACAAAGGTGTGCAAATCAGTCTAATTGGGATCTTATTCGTTTGTTCTTTTGTTTTTCATTCATTAAACATTATGGTAACTGGAATCATTCCAGGCTATAGGGATATGAAGAACATTACAGATTTCCCGTCCTCCAGAAGCCCATAGTTTTAGACTGACAGATAAACAAATAATACTAATGAAGTTGTAATACAGAAATATGTATGGTGATATGGTTTGGGTATAGAATGTCCCTTGGAAAATCTCATGCATCAGCAATGCAAAAGTATTCAGCAGTAAAAGAACTGAATCGTGAGGCTTCTAATATCATTAGTGGATAACTCCATTGATGGATTAAAAATTTGAATGTATTTCTTGGGTGGTAACATAGGCAGGTTGGCGTGGCTGAAGGAGGCCGGTGATTGGGGTGTGGTCTTGGGGACTATATGTATGTTCATGGGTCCTCTCTTTTCTCTCCTTCTCTTGTTCCTGCTGCCATGCCATGAACTCCACAGATGTGACCTGGATTAACTAGGACTGAAATCTCTGAAACCTCCAGAAGTGTTAGCAAACAAATTTTCCTCCCTTTAAGTTGTGGTAGACAGGTATTTTGGATCATAGCAGTGAGAATGTGGACTGAAACATATAGGAACATGGTGACATGAACAAAGAAGGGGTCCACTCTTCCCAGGGTATGTGTGAGGAAAGTTATATTCAGGAAATCATTTGTAAAGTAGGAGATGCTTCAGCTGGTCATAAGGATGAATGAAGGAGATTACCACACTGGCAAGGAAACTAACACGTCCACAGAAAACAAGGGAGGAGAGAACATAGTATACGAGGTTGTGCTGAGAATTTGCTAACACTGCACCAGAAGATGGCAGGGCATGGGGCTGATAAGGCAGGGTCTCGCTAAGTTGCAGATGCTGGCCTCAAACCTGTTGGTACATGCCTATAATCCCAGTACTTGAGAAGCTGAGAGAGGAGAGTTGCAGGTTATTGCGAAGGAAGGATCAGGTGTCACAGAGATGCAAACTATGTCCAGAGACCTCACATTTGGAGTGGTGTCCAAGAATGTAAAGATAGGAATCATAGGAGAATTAACTAAATAGAGCCTATGTAAAACATTGCTCTAGAGCCAGAAGTAGATGGGGCTCCCAAGTATTTCTAGAGGTTAATGATCGCAGCCACTACTTCCCAATCTACAGATCAGAATTGGAACAATGTTGACCTCTGAAATTGAACCTGTACTTGAATATTAACAGTAAGGTAATGGTCAAGTCCATAAACTCTTGTTTTGGTTGGTACCTTACTTCTACATATTAGGGGAGAGGAAAAATTTATAAACAGAGAAATACTATTTTTAATGATGGCAAGGGATAGAAATGAAGGCCTTGAAGAAGCTTCAATTCAAAGATGGCACATGCAGAGACTTATAAACAGCTACAGGACAGAGTGTAACGTCTTTCTGGAAGGTAAAAAAAATCAAGTTAAGGAAGAATAGGTACATAGTTCAAACACAGCTCTTCTGAAATGACACTCCGAATCTCAGAAGACCTAACAATTCCCTAATCCTCTCTGAAAGTTGACAGATTTTCAGTCAACCTTGGTAATATTTTTATTGAGGGAAAGAGATGGTGTGATTTATATAAAATTTCTAATGTGTACTTTCCCCCTGTTTGAATTTAGTCTCAACCTAGGAAAATTACTTATAAAATGATCAATGGCTATACTTCATCCATGGCAAGGCAGAGAAAAATCCTGTTTTCTGCTCTGTTGGGAAATACTTCTTTGAACATGAACTCAGGCCATACTAACCCTGCCATTGAATTCTGAGAACTTTCTGTTTCATACAACTACAGCTTATAGTATGCATCTGGGTTTACTATATGAAAAAAAGTGTTTTACTCCCAAAGGATATCCAATTACTACACAAAAAGTCATATCAAGATCATCTTTCAAAAATAGATATCTATGGGAGGTTGAAAACAAAGAGAAAGCAAGTAAGCCAAGCAGAAGTGGGAGAATGGCATATGCCTTCTTAAACTGGTGGGGGGAGTTTAAAAAAAGCAGGTGAACAGTCAATTTGCATAGTTGATAACCTAAACGTCACATGCTTCCCTGCCATTCACATGCAGTTTCTCCATGTAGACAAATTGGTATTTGTTTAAAGAATGGGAATAAAAGCTCTCCACATAAATGCCCAGACATGATTCAGGATGAATGGTACTTTGAGCCTGATTTTTAAAAACTCTTATGTATGTATGTATGTATGTATGTATGTATGTATGTATGTATTTACTTACTTTTGTGGAAATGGGGATGGAACCGGGCGGGGGGGGCATTCTATCTCTGAGCTCCACCCCTAGCCCTATCTTTATTCTTTATTTAGAAACAGGATCTCACTAAGTTGCGGAGGGCCTAAGTAGCTGAGGCTGGCAAACCTGCGATCCTCCTGTCTCAGCCTCCCAAATACTGGGATTACAAGTGTGCACCACCAAACCTGGAGAGCTTTAATTTAAAAACTGGCTAGTTGGGTTGTCCTTCAGTTTCTAAGTTGTAGCAGATTCCAACCTAGACTGGGTCTTCTGCTTAAAAAGACTTGCATGGGGGTGGCCTGCAGCTTGATATTGCATTTTCCCTGGGTGGAGTGGTGGGGCACCAGGAGAAACCCCTTCCTGTACCCTCAGCTACCTGGATGGGAAGGTGAACCTGATGTGGGGGATCTTGTTCAGGCTTCGGAGCCACTCTTCTTCGGTTTACAGCTAAGCATAACACTCGAATCTCCTCGTTTCAAATTAGGACCTGAGAAATGTTGGTGAGTGGGTCCTTCACAGCTGCCAGAGAGAAACTGAATGCTATCGTAACAGCACGAGTCCTACAACTAGTTAGAGCCCTGTATTGTATGTCCATAAAGATGCCTCTGCACAGCATAAGGCAAGACATATTTAATGTACAGTTGAAAGAGTTTAATCAATGGTCTGAAATATGTGTTACTTTGAAGATTAAGCTAAAAATTAGCTCATGCTCAGGCCTAATAAAACTTGACTATAAACTCTGTAAAATATTAAGACAAGGCTATGCCACTACAAGCCTATCTGCCTAAACGAGATCACTTTGGCCATTTCTTTGTGGCCCTCTCATGGAAGAACTTGAAATATTGGCAATGAGAAATTTAGTGCTGGTAGCTTAGTGTCCGTTGAGAATTTAACCCATGTCATGTTCCTATAAGAGGCCACGATGTTCATTGGGAAAGCCCAAAGCCTGGCTTCCTAACCTGAGTACCTTCAAGTTATTCACTTACCTCTTCCCACTCCCCTTTGCGGGCACATCTCATTAACCAGCACTGTCATACGCCAGGGTGCAGACTAGAAATGCGAAAGCTATCCTCAATTCCTTACTGTCTATTTTTAAAATACTTTTATTAGTGCATTGCAATTGTACATCATAGCAAATTTCAATGTGATACACACACACACATATTTCTTCAACATCTCACCCACTTCCCCCTCCTCCCTTGCTGTACATGTTAGCTAGCACACTGATACTACTACCTGCATTTATTGCCATAGTAGTACTTGAACTGTTTCCTTCCTCAATTCTTCTTTCCCCCTTCCTGACTTCCTCCCCCAGTCTCCCTCCACTATTCTACAGCTTTCTCTCCACATTATTTCATGTCCCTTAAGTTTCCTATTTTTTTCTCTTGCCTCCAAATATGAGAAAAAAGCATACCACCCTTGACTTTCTGAGACTGGCTGATCTCATTTAGCATAATATTCTCTAGTCCCATCCATTTTCCCACAGATTCTTTGTGGCTGACTTGAATTTCTTCATGTATATATGCCATATTTTCTTGATCCATTCATCTGTTGATGGACTCCTGGGTTTTTCCATATTTTGGCTATTGTGAATTGTGCTGATATAAACACAGGTATACATGTATCACTATATTATTCCTCACTGTCTCTTGGTCTGTACATCAAATATACCACTATGTCCTACTGATGCTTCTATGCACAGCTTTCCTCTATCCCTGGAACACTGCTCTGGATCTATCCTCCAGCCACTTATACATGGATTCTTATCTCAGGATGAGCATCTGGGAGTTTAACCTAAGACATTAAACTAGGCCTAATGATGAAAAATGGTATTCTCTCTATAATAAATTGCCATTTTAATTCCACCTTTTAATGGTCTTACTTTGGGCAAACTTTTTTTTTTTGTGGAAAGTATACATGGAATTGTTTGTAAACAAATCCAGATAACTTGAACAGCTTAATACAATGCCACTCAACAGTTTTTGGACCAGAGAGAATAGGGGAAGAAGTATTTGAAGAATGGAAGCAAATAAGAAAGAGACCAGATTAAAAGTATAATCTCCCATGTCAAGGCCATACTGGGAACATTCCCCTGTACCAAAACATATCGAAATAACCATCATTAATAAGGATCATTCTATTAAAAGGATGACTGGAAATGTTCTTTTAAACCAAAGAAATGCCAATCTGCATTAGTCTTACATAAAGATTTCTCTGAGCAAAGAGGCAATTATGGCTTGACAGATGCCGAAAATAGCCTTGATTCTATGTTTCTTTTTCAATCTAGAGGTGGGCAGATACCACCCTGGTGCCTCTGAATTACAGCTTATACAACGTGGAAGAAAAAATAAATCTATTGAATTGTAACGTGTAGAGTATATAAATCTTTCAACTACTTTCTCCTTCATCCTCTTCTTCTTACTATCCACTAAATAAATGAAAAGTTGAAGTTTTCTTTTTCAATAGTAATGGTTAGAATTATTTTTGTATTGAAAATGGTGTTCCTGATTTCACATGCTCTACACAATTGTTCCTAGTCAATTTTCTCACTTGGCATCTTTGATTCTGGGTCCTGCTATTTATTGGTTGCATAACTCTGGGGAAATATATTTCTTTGAGCTTTTGCATCCTCATTTATAAAATAAAAGGATCCTTTCTCTGAGCCGACTATTTTGAGAAGCAAAGCATACTTACATATATTAATCATGGAAAGGCACGGCATCAAAATAATAATAGCAGAGACAAGGCATTCAAAGGATCAAATATGTCCCACAATATTTTTTAAATAGATACTCTGCTTTGAAGGAAGTCAATATTTAAAATCTAGGCTTTGTTTGATTTCTACAAGTATAAAATTCTTAACATTTAAAACATATATAGCAAATTGCATATGTATCATAAAAACAGCTATTTGCTTCCAAGGAAAAAGGAAATATTTTATTTTCAGCAGAAGAGCTAAGTTTTATTATTCTATAATAGATGATTATTTCTCAATTTAAAAAAGGAAGACTTATACATAAGCTTTTGATAATTACCATTTGCTTATATTTCTCTACTAGACTTCTGGACAATTACTCAATCCAAAGTAGTAAATTATCCTAAGAGATACTGAAAACATAAATAAATCCTCAGAGTCAAAACTTTTGGATAGGCCAGGAGTGGTGGTGCATCCTTGTAATCCCAGTACTTGGGAGGCTGAGATAGGAGGATCCCAAGTTTGAGTCTAACCTCAGCAACTTAGTGAGGCTCTCTGCAACTTATTGAGACCCTATTTCAAAATGAAGTGAAATAAATTAAAATAAAATAAAATAAAAAATAGGGCTTGGAGGTAGAACGTCCCTGGTACAATTCTCAGTCACACACACACACACACATACACACACACACACATACACACACACACACACACACACATACACACTGCTTTTTGGTCTGCAGCCATCATAGGATTATGGGAAACTGGCAAAATAGTTTTTGAATCTCCTTGAGTTTTCCCTTAAAAAGAGAGAAAGCAACTAGAGTAGCAAATCCAAAAAACCATGGACAACATCACACAACACTATTTGTGTGGGATGAAATGGAGAGAAGAAAAAGGAGCTTCTGATGATTCAGAGAGCAGAAAAACTCTAGACTTGCTGACAGGTTCTCACAAGAAGTAGGAGATTCTCATCATAGAAACCTGCAATAGAACAAGCTGCAGACATCTATGATAGCCAGGATGATAGTTACCAGAGTGGTGAGGATCAGGAACATATTTACCTGTACCACTGTGACTGACACTATATGGAAGACAGGTGACACCCATATTAGCTCTATTCTGACAATGTGGATAGAATATGTCTATCCACAAATGGGAGTGAAAGAGGAAAGTTTGTGAAAAACAAAGTTAGATAGCTGTTTGACTTATATGTATTAATATCAAATGGGAATAAAAAGAGACCAGGTCAAGCCAAAAGGTTCAGGGAGAGAGCAAAAAGATCTAAGAAGACTTTACTTAACTAATTTCAAGAATGTTCACAGTAGGAAAACAATAGGAAAAAAGTGGGTAGATGTGTGGGAGGGAGGAGGACTAAGCCATTAATATAGAGACAGGTCTAGTGACAAATATTAGAATAAAAAGCTGGGTGTGGTGGTGCACGCTTGTAATCCCAGTACTTGGGAGGCTGAGACAGGAGGATTACAGGTTCACCTCAGCAACTTGTGAGGCTCTCTGAAACTTAGTGAGATCCTGTTTCAAAATAAAGAATAAAATAAGGCTGAGAGTGTAGCTCAGAGTTGGAATGCCTCTGGGCTCGATCCCCAGTGCCACACACACACACACACACACACACACACACACACACACACACACAAATAGAATAAAAATATCCATCTTCCAAACTCATACAAACATATATTGTTTATGTGCACACTACTTATCTATTCACCTTTCTTCATATATGTGTGTGAAAACATAATACAATGAGGGCCAAGATATATAGTTAGGTGAAAAAAGTCAACATGAATAAAAGTGTGTCTAGTTTAATGCTTTTCTAGGAATGGAGAAGTACTGGATTATGTGGTCAGATTACACAGCAGAAGATGGGGCTAGGGATGTAGTTCAGTGGTAGAACTCATGCTTAGCATGCATGAGTTCAATTATGCAAGGCACCAAAATACACAGTCAAACAAAAATACAATGGAAGAATGAACCATAAAATAAAAATCAAAATTAGTATTATACGCAGGAAAGAAATAAGAGTGGAGATTTAAGAATCATAATTCTAAACTCAGTTAAATTTTAAAAAGCAATTGCTAAAGATTGCATGTAAAATGTAATAAAGAATGGATGTATCTAGTTGGTATGATGGTTATAGTCTCACACAATTTTAAAAACGAAATTAAAATACTATTCTTGCAGCCGGGCGTGGTGGCGCACGCTTGTAATCCCAGCATTTGGGAGGCTGAGACCAGAGGATCCGGGTTCAAGGCCAGCCTCAGCTACCTAGTGAGGCACTCCACAACTTAGTGAGACTCGGTTTCAAAATAAAGAATAAAAAATAGGGCTGGGGGTATAGCTCAGAGGTAGAATGCCCCTGAGTTCAACCCCCAGTACCGCAAAAAAAATAAAAAAAAAATACTATTCTTACATGTATGTCAATGTCAACAAGATTTCCATTATGATGTGAGACTATAATGCACTAATAAAAGCATATTAAAAATTAAAAAACAAAAACAAGCAAAAAACAATAAATAAATAAATTAATTAATATAAAAAATAAAATACTATCCTTAAGAATTACATGTAAAATGAAATAATTAGGTCTGTGAATCCAGTTAGTAGCAAAGTGACACAGAGAGAAACTATTGCAAGTAATTTTGAAATAGTAACTTGAATACCCTTGCGGGATATGCCATAAAGGCAAAACTGTAATAAAAATAGCTTAAAATGTATTAGGTACTTATGTTATTTGTAATGGTGTCGCTATTCAGGGACTGCTGTGTGTGTGCTGTGGGATAAATTTGTGAAATTATGGTGGTGTCACTGAGAATTGGGATTTACAGTTTGAGAAAAAGTAGATAAAGATTTGCAATACATGCAGTTACATAAAAACCTTTTGTTCTGAATTTGCATCAGACATCAGTATGAGCTCATGATATATTTTCTCTTTAAAAATATATGTACACATATTTCTTTGTTCTGTTTTTATCAATAAGCACACTAGCATTTAGATTACTAATTACTATTTCCCACTAAAAGGAATCACAGATCCTTGGCGAAATTACTGATTTCTGGATCTGGAGCAACAAGCATACAAGTTGAACCCTGAGCATCTTGTCATATCAGAAAGCCAAGAAACTAACAAAGATAATTTGGGATAAGTTAAAAAGACTTAATAGCTCACTTGAATAGGCCCCCTCTTATCAAAGATGATACAGGTTGAACTTCAGTAAGAATAATAACATCACTGGATTTAGATACATCCACTATATTTAAATCTGTCAGTTTATGATAATGATACTTTTTAAACATATTTTTTCTCTTTTGGGAATGCCAGTAAAACAATACATTGTTTTGAAAATTGGTTTTGAAAAACCAGTAAATGAAATGACAGAGTCAAGTACTTGTTCTGTTATTTCATATAAACTGCTCCTCAGAGAAACCAAATAGTTTCTTTTCATAGAATTATTCAGTTAATAATTAAAGAAGAAATGATGGAATTAGAGCATCACCCTTTTGCAATCACTAATGAATTACAGAGATCTTGGCAGAGTATCCCCAAAAAGAAACAACCAGATAAACATACATAATACTCTTCAGAAAGGACTGTTCAGTCTTATAAGAAATATGAGAGGACAGAAGAGTATGTGACATGAAACCCAGAGATGAAATCAGCAAAGTCCAGGCTCTAGGAATCTTTACAAAACAAACAACTTTCAAAACACAATATAAATAACATGTTTCTAAAGAGAATAAGAGTTGGAAAGAAAAACTATAGATTAGAATAGTCTTAAAAGACCTGTCAACAAAATGCAATACATGGACTTTATTTGGATCTTGATTAACTATTTTATGAGACCATGGAAGAGATCTAAATACTAACTGAATATTTGATAATATTAATAAAATAATATTATTAATTTGTAAAGTATGGTAATGGTATTGTGGCTTTTAATTTTTCATAAAGAGTGATTATCCCTTGGAGATACATACTGAATTATTATAAACTGATGTGATTCTGAGGTTTGCTTCAGTATCATAAAAGGGTTGGAAAGTGTTTTAGTGCGTGGAATATGGCATGTGGCCACAATCAATGACTTTTGAGACTGGGTGATAGGGACATGGGTGGTCCATATTCTTCACACATATGATTCTGTTCACAATTTTCCATAATAAAGTATTTCTAGAACAACCTGCATCCTCAAATGATCAGCTGTAGTGGCAAGATTTGGTTTGGTTTAACCAGGATTCTGTCTATTCGTGTTTGTGTGTGTGTGTGTGTGTGTGTGTGTGTGTGTGTGTGTGTGTGTATATGTATGATAATAGGGATTGAATTCAGGGGCACTCTACCTCTGAGCTACATCTCCAGCCCTTTTTATTTATTTATTTTTTTGTTTTGAAACAGGGTCTTGATAGGTTACTGAGGGTCTCACAATGTTACTGCAACTGTCCTCGAACCTGCAATCCTCCTGTCTCAGCCTCCCAAGTACAGGGACTACAGATGTATGCCATCAGGCCCAGCCAGTCCATTTAAAAAATAATGGCCACTGAATTTACATTGCAAAACCAATCTCTGCCCCCATGTTTAGACACTGAATATCCCACTGGGGTTGATCCTGTCCCTTTTTTCCAGGGACAAGTACATGGTCCAGACCTGGTTGCCTGTGACAGTTAATTTTGGGTGACAACCTGACTGGATCAAGAACTGGTAAAGCATTACTTGTGAGTGTATCTGGGAGGGTGATTCCAGACAAGACTGGCATGCGGGTAAGCGAAGAGAGGAAAACTGGTCTTCAACATGAGTGGGCAACATCTAATATGCTAGGGGCATGGATGGAACAGGAAAGAAGGAATACACTGTTTCTCTGGCTTTTCCTTCTGGAGCAGCGTGTTTCTGCTGCTGCTGCTGCTGCTGCTGCCTTGGGACATCAGACTTCAGTTCTTTGCCCTTTGGACCGTGGGACTTGCACCAGTGGCCCTCTAGGGGCACAGGCCTTGTGCTGGAGGCCTTGCTATTGCGCTCTGTACCCCTGAGGCTTCCAGCTTCTTGCACTGAGTTTTGCTACAGACTTATCTGCCTCACCAGATTGCAGATGGCCTATTGTAGGCTTTCCTCCCTCTGTGAGCATGTAATCCAATTAGTCAACAGGTTCTGTTTCCTTGGAGAACCCTGATTAATATAGGCCTCCAGAATATTCCACCCCCTCCGGTGGTAGGGATTTCTTCAGAAGTGGATAGTAAGCATACTGAGCCAGCAAAAGTTCTGTTAGGGAACTCTAATTAGATTTATTGGGAAATGGTGGTCTTTTGCCTCCTTGGTTTGTGAGATTGGTAGCACACAAACCTAGAGCTCTTATACAATCTTAACCTTACTTGGGGAGAGACATCCTGAGATTAAAGGCAAGCACTTGAAAGTGGGCGGAGTCCAGAGATGGAGGATTCCTGACATCCAACTCTCTTTGTGCCTAATCACCTCCACCTAACATCCTCTTTAGCGCTGCCAAGCCAGTAAATCCCTTCTTTTGCTTAAGCCATTTTGAATGGTGTTTCTTTCCCTTATGCCAGAAAGGCTCTTACTAGTCACAGCTGGGATACTTTTAAGACATACTGTAGATTTGAAGGCCCTGGAACAGGGACTTTATGGAGAAAAGAGAACAAATTATAGGGAAAGGCTACTTTTAAGGGCTTCCCACATAGTATATTACTTTTTCAAATAATGAAAACTGGTAGCTCACTGTGATTAAGACACATAATACATGCAGGAAATTAGAGGAGGCAAAAAATATGTTTTCTAAAAATGTTTTGCAGTTTCAGAAGCTTTCCACAAACTTTATATTTCTTATTATAAATCCCGAGAGAGCTTTTCTTTGTTACTGTGTTTAGTTATTCAGTTATGAAATAATCAAGCTCCAAGTTACCCCGATACCCTGAAGTGCTCTACCAGAGAGAACATTTCAAATGTTATTTCTGGAATTCAGGGTGAGCTGATACTGTTGATTGTATTCAATGAAGAACAGTCTGTTCCACCTCTAATATCCTTGATTTAACATTAAATATAAATGAAAACACCCTGGGGTAGAGTTTTAGAGCGTGTGATGAAAATTTAGCTATGACGTGCTTCTTGTAAAAGTCCAAGAATGCTCAACCCACAGTGCAATTCCATTTATTAGACACTGACATGTGGACTATTTTGTTCATAAAAATATAAATAGAATAGCAGCAAGGAGCTAAAAAGGAAAGAAGAATGCTCAACCGTGATAACTTTTTACATGGGACAAAAATAACAAATCTTTTGTTTTCTGAGTCCTTTAGTATTTGACCTAGAATTCATAACAAATTTTTCCTTAGTTGGTTAAGTTTGAAAAAGCTCAGAATATAAAGAAAAAAAGTAAAGATGTTGATATCTTCTTTAGAATAATTATGTGTTATAATTGCTTCTGCCTAATGATGAGATATACAATTTTTGGTACCTTTCTGTCAAACACATGTACTGCATAGAGGAAATGAATGCATATTTTATCTTTTATGTTGTTATCAAATTGCTTATTAACTGCTTTTTAATGCCTTCTATATGGTGGTATATAATTTGGTGCACATAACCAAGACCAATTTAAAATACACAGAATACAAAGTCAACCACTAAACTAAACTTGAAAAGGAGGGAGGGTGAGGGAGTGGGGTGGGAATAGGAGAAGGGGTTAAATGAGAAATGTGTGCATACATGCTTTAATCAGCTTGTACTTAACAAAGGTGTATGATTACAATGCACCAATTAATATAAAAAATAAAATACACAGAATAGTAATAAACCAAAAATGTTGTAATAAAAATGAAGTCTTATCTGGAATAAGACCAACATGATGGACATGACCTCCTATGTTTGTATGTGCAACCAAAACAGACTTAAATGCATAAAAAGGGTACTATAGAAAGTCTTAACTTTCCATGCTTCTGCATTTTGTCCAACATTAAAACAAAACTTCTAATGTGTAAATAATTTTTGCTTCATAAAATTAGTTATCATAGTTATAAGGAATATCTCATTATTTTTCTAAATAACGTGTCTCTAAGACCCTATCCAAGTGGTTGATGAGAAAACATATTTAGAGTCTTGGCTGGGAGAGATTTTTTCCCCTTACCTAGGACATGCAATGTTCCTGGGAATGTTATATAGCTCTTACATTCAGGATGGGTCTTTTAGTGATTAATCTCCACCAGTCATTTCAGGACTAGTCATTGTCTAAGATTTCTTGGAAGGGGACCATTGAAAGTCAACCTAGACCTCTAACGCAGTGAGGGTGTCTCTTTCCTTGAGCTGCCTCTGGAGATGAGAGTAGATTCTTTTCTCATAACTCCCTTATTGACCCTCTATTAAGTTCCTCTCACTCAGAGTGGAAGCATAGTATAAGAGAAAGTGCAAGATATGGTGGTGCCCCCCAGTAATCCCAGCTGCTTGGGGGAGGCTGAGACAGGAGGATTGTAAGTTTCACACCAGCCTAGACAACTTAGAGAGACCCTGTCTCAAAACAAAAATAAGAAGTGCTAGGTATGTAGCTCAATGGTAGAGTGTTTGCCTAGCATGTGCAATGCCCTGTGAGTTTAATCTCCAGTACTACCAAAAAAAACAAAAAAAACAAAAAAAAAACAGAATGATGTTACAAGAAAATGCATATACCGACAAATGTTGGGCTTACCTTTACCTCCTGGCCTCATCAAGTATTGCTCAACTGACCTTAAGCAAATTATAGAACTCAGTAGTATAGCATAGAGTCCTGTACACAGTCAACACTTGTCTATTTCTGTTTCCTCAACCATAAATGAGGCCAATTGCCCCCACTCACAGAAATGTGCAAGGACTTGGTCTATGTTGTCCAGAGGATATCTTGATAAATAATGGCTACTTCCTTTTCCTTTCTTTCTTTCTTTCTTTTTTTAATTCAGTCCGAGTGCTTCTTTTAGCAGCTTCTGACTACATGAAAAAACAAGCTAGCAAAAGAGTGACAAGGGAGTACAAAATCCCTGTTTGCATCTTACTTGTTCAGAGAAGAGTTTTCTGCCTCGTCCTACAGACTTATAAGTCACTATACTTTACAGATCCTATTTATAACTAAAATCCACTGTCTTTCCATTTAGTTTAGAAACATGATAGTCTGCCACCAGACCATCTGGGTTCCCAGCAGAGAGAGGGCTGATTCTTGCTCCCTGTCCCCTGCTTTATTGCTCTGGAACAGAGACAGGACTTGCTTCATTGCCCCTCTTCTCCCTTTTTAACTGTCTTGTGAATATTCTGCCATCTTGGAACATTTTCAGCCACCAGGAATCCATTCATCTACAAGAACTGGAAACTTCGTCCTCTTGAGTAAAAGTTGAGATGTGTTTACTACCAATCACGGTATGCTTGAGATGCAACATTTTCATAACAATTATCCCCAGTGGTTTTCAATGGACTGGGGCATCCCCAGTTATAGAGAGAACCACCAAGATTTAATGGGTGGCATCACAGATATTAAATGTCCTTCCATTTAAGAACAGTCTTAAAGAACAGTACAATAAAGAATGGTCTCTCATTTAATGGCTACAATCCCTCTTTCCAATTGTTTGGTGGGTGAGGATTCTAAAACTGTTACATGTCCATGTTGAGAGAGCTGGTTGGTAAATTCCTAGTATACAATCACAATATTTTTTCCTCTAGATGCAAGTCTCTTCTGAGATACCATATCTCAGCGTCTTAATGACAAGAAGAGGACATGGGATGATGATATAGCTTAGAACAACTGGTTCAGTTAGGAGAGGAGAAGGATGTTTATCTGCCAAGGTCATGTGTAAATAATATACATAAGGCATAAGTGCAACCCTTAAAACCCCATACTAAAGGTCAGGAAACACTGCAGTTTCTTATGAAGAAGACAAGTTGTTGAGTTTAATGCAAAATTAGAGTTCAGTAGGCATACATGTGATTCTGGTTATGTTGGATATATGAGCTAGCACTGAATTAAGGCAGCATGGGAGCAGGTTAATTCCCGAATGATGACTTAAACAACTTACCAAATACTTCATTTCATGAATGAAGCCAAAGGGGATTTGAAGAGGTTGAGAACAATGAAGTTAGTAAAAGTGAGGCAGATACAGATCACACAGTGAATGACACTGATAAAGTGATGGAGAGGTTTGGAACATATTTTATGTCAAAGCTAAAATCAAGGAATGTACAAACATGAGATAAGCAATAGACCCTATTTCAGGTACAATGTCTAAAAAAGATGATCAAGTATAGATTTAATTCTAAATATAATAAAATAAATTACAGTAATCTTTTTTAAGGTGAGTAGCTTTAGATTCACTTTGAGGATTCTTTTTGCACTTCAAGGATTTCTTTCCAATTTTGTGCTGAGCACAGGGGACAGACATAACAAATAAAACAGGCTCAGTGTAAAGCCTGGCTACATGCTTGGTAAACCCGCTCCCTCCACAATCTGGGCACTCAGAATACACTTAGCTTCCTGAACAGGTAGATTCAGCCATTGTCTATCTTCTTGCCAAAGGAGGGGGAGTGGAAGTCTGCCATTTCTCCTGTAACACTTTTTCATGTGCTCTCGTATTGTCTTCCCCTTTCCCCACTTGACAGGGACAAACTGGAAGCTATGTGTTGAAGATGGCAGAGCCACAAGATGGGCAGGGTCTGGGTTGGTTCCCTATATTACCTCCTGAAGGAGAAATGTCCTTCTATCAGCAGTGCCCATTACACAGTTTCTGTGATTGACAATCTCATAGCGTGACTGACCTCTTGTCTAGTTTAGGGCAGCTATTATTGCCCTAATACTGGTCCTTGTTATTAAGAAACCACTCCTCAGTATCTTCAAATGAATTAGAAGTAGTAGTTAGAATACTATAGTGCTACTTGCATACCCATATTTATGGCATCATAATTCACAGTAGCCAAATTATGGAATCAATCAATCAATCAGTCAACAGATGAATGGATAAAGAAAATGTGATATATATATATATATATATATATATATAATGAAATTTTGTTTAGCCATAAAGAAGAATAATTATGTCATCTTCAGAAAAATGGATGGAACTTATGCTAGGTGAGATCAGCAGTCTCAGAAAGTCAAGAGTTGATGTTTTCTCTGATATGTAGAAGTTAGAGAGAAAATAAGAAAGAAAATGGACTTCAGATAAAAAAGAGAGATCAGTAGGATAGTGGAAGTGGATGGGGAGGAGAATGAGAGGGGGGAAGGAGGTTTGAGGATGGAAACAAATCAAATAATGTTTTGTTCATATATGAAGGTGTCACTACAAAGGTGTTACTAACATGTGTGGGGAGGGAGGATGGTGGAGTTCACTGGGATGTGAAGGGAAACACAACAAGTGCTGTGTGCATGTGTGTAGCACTTTGAATCTCACTATGATGTATAATTACAATGCACCAATAAAATTATAAAGGAAAATTAAAAAATGCAGAAATATGACAAAGAAAGAGAAGCTTACAAGTAATGCCAATATCATATGGTATAGATTATAATAAAGGTATATGTACTTCTGGGTGAGTAAAGATATGGAAGCTAATACTTTGGGGAGTGAATTAAGGAGGATGAAGGGGCCATGAAAAAAGTCTATGATGTTTGTTTGTGTGCTTATTATTTTTTCCCATCACTCTACTTTCTAAAAGATTTTAGATGACCTGAGATAAAGAAGTATTTGCTTTGTACTTATTAGTGTTTCTAGCAAAAAGAATCTGCTCATTTCTCTACTTCCATGTTCTATTTATCTTCAGATCATGCTTCTTTATGATCCATTGGTTTAGGTCAGGGGTTAGCAAACAAGGCCTATGGACTAAATCTGGGCTTTTCTCCTCCTTGTTTTTGTAAATAAACTTTTATTGGAACAGAGCCACAACCATTTGTTTATGTATCATCTGTGGCTGCTTTTGTACTACAATAGCAGAAATGAGTTGTTGTGACAGACACCATATGGTTTGCAAAGACTAAAATATTCCCTATCTGATCATTACAGAGAAAGATTTGTTGATTGTGATTTAGGTCCTTCTTAACCTAATTTCCACCCCAGCAAGGCATGTGCCAATAGCCTTAAATCTTTCCACACCCCTTCACCTGTATGATAGAACACTGAATGTACTCCTTTTCTTGTCACTATGTTGCCACACTGCTATACACGTAAATGGTCTCTAAAGTCAAATTCATGGCTAACCTCTGGTTTCCAACACACCAAGAATGATCCCTGGATGCCTTTGAAAACCATGTGTCTTGTGGTGTTTCTATTTTTTATGTTTGGGCTGGGGATTGAACCCAGGAAGATTTTACCTCCAAGCTATACCCCCAGTCATTTTTATCCATTTTTTAAAATTTTTGAAACAGTCTTGCAAATTTGCTGAGGATCTTGCTAAATTGCTAAGGCTAGCCTCAAACCTGGATTCTCCTGTCTTAACCTCCCAAGTACTAGGATTACAGGAGTGTGTCACCATGCCTGGCTTCTTGGATGGAGCTTTTCAATCATTCCTCAAGTTATCCTCATCCTAAAATACTAAACATCTGCTCAAGTTCTTCTCTTTGGTTTTATTAGATGTCCAAGCTTGTACTCAAGTCCCCTACCCTGCAATTTCTTTTCTTTTTTTTTTTTTGTGTGTGTGGTACTGGGAATTGAACTCAGGGGCGTTCTACCTTCGAGCTATACCTCCAGCCCTATTTTTTATTCTTTATTTTGAAACAGGGTCTCACTAAGTTGCAGTGTGCCTCACTAGGTAGCTGAGGCTGGTTGCGAACCTGGATCTTCTGGACTCAGCCTCCCAAATGCTGGGATTACAAGCGTGTGCTACCACGCCTGGCTCCCTACCCTGCAATTTCAAGAGCAGCAATGACAGTCTCTTGCATGATGACTTAACTGATTACAAGTCACAAAATGCTGTCACATAATTATTTCATTTGATCCTTAGACAAGGGCTTAAGAGTACAGATTCTTAGTCACATTTGTAGTCTAAGAGACTAAGATTCTGAGATTTAAGCAATATTCTCATGATCATTTAGCTATGGTGATAAAGCTGATAATAATCTTGATGAAGACAACAAAAACTCAAGTTTATTAAGAGCTGATTATGTGCTCATACTCTGCTAGGAGCTGTACATGCTGTGGTGCATCTGGTTCTTAAAATAACTTTATAAGACAGGCCTTCATTTTATAGGTGTAGAAACTGAGGATTCTTCATTTTGTAGGTGTAGAAACTGAGGATTACATACATTCACTTTTTCGCTCAAGGTCACACATGGCATATCCATTGCAGAGGAAGGATTTCAATTCAGATTTGTCTGATTTCTATACTACATGGCTTTTCATTAGGCAGTAGGATGATATTCTGGAGTATTCAACAAAATTACCCTCCCATTCCCAGCCCCCTCATTTTTTTTTTTTGCTCTGCTTGATTACCTCTATTTCTTTGCCCATTTTTCAGCCAGACCATATACTTATTGCTCCAGGAGAGGGTAGTTACAGAAAAAAGTAAAGAAATATCTAGAAATATCTAGGTTCTCTAGAAAGTCAAGGGTTGCATGTTTTCTCTCACATGTGGAAGCTGGAGGGAAAACAGGAAAGAAAAGGTGCCACAGCTCCTTAATAGCTGGATCTTGAGCAAGGCTCGGGCCGCTGGAGTCCTGCAAGGCAGACGATTTCAAAAGAAGGAATGGAGCCGGGCGTGGTGGAGCACGCTTGTAATCCCAGCATTCGGGAGGCTGAGACCGGAGGATCCGGGTTCGTGGCCAGCCTCAGCTAGTCAGTGAGGCACTCCGCAACTTAGTGAGACCCGGTTTCAAAATAAAGAATAAAAAATAGGGCTGGGGGTGTAGCTCGGAGGTAGAATGCCCCTGAGTTCAATCCCCAGTACCGCAAAAAAAAAAAAAAA
>PVLC010003173.1:0-65496 GCA_004027655.1 Graphiurus murinus
GGTACTGGGGATTGAACTCAGGGGCATTCTACCTCCGAGCTATACCCCCAGCCCTATTTTTTTATTCTTTATTTTGAAACCGAGTCTCACTAAGTTGCGGAGTGCCTCACTAGGTAGCTGAGGCTGGCCGCAAACCCGGATCCTCCGGTCTCAGCCTCCCGAATGCTGGGATTACAAGCGTGCGCCACCACGCCCGGCCTTCTCCTGTCTTTTCTTGTAAAAACTCATTTGCCTTTCCTACAGAAAGCTATTTCCCTTCCTCTAGCAGCCTTTTTCTCATCCCTCCCTTTCCTGAACTCACATTGATGTGTAAGACTCTCTCTTTACCCATTTAGCTAGCTTGCTACTTCTTTTGTTACTCCAAAGTGCATATGAATACACATTTTCTATTTTTATTTCACAGGACTCAGCAATGATACATATATGGGTAGAGGAAAAAATTTCAATCTTGACATGTACAAACCATTAATCATAATAAAGCTTTTTTTTTTTTTTTTTTATAAAATAGACACAGTATACTCCGTGATTTTAGTCTGTGACTGAGTCACTAGAACTTCTCTAGAGTGAAAGCATCTATAGAGACAGCCAGGGACACAAAAGTGACTATCAACATCATCATTGTCATCACACTCGAAGGACGTCCTTGTAAATGGCATGGATATAATCTTCAAAGAAACAATGAGGACTCTAGACAATTCAGATCTCCGAAAAGCCCTAAAAACCATCTATTGAATCTAAATGAGATTTAGGTCCCACAAAATTTCACTTTGGTCCCCAAAATTCTCCAAATGAAAACATATCTTTGATTTTGATTGTTTACAGGGAGAGCTGATGTATATTTCACATTTCCTTTTGGGGAGACTATGCTAAAAAGTGTATATACCGTATGCGATCTCATTTCATTCTCCTCCTGACTGAATGAGGTAGCCATTTTTCTTATCCTCACCTCAGAAATGAGGATTCTGACACTTAAATAGCTGGGTAATCCATCAAAGCTACACAGATGGATAGTACAGATGCAGCCAAGAAGCCAATGCCACCAGTGACCCTGGAGGGGATTATCCAGGTCGAAGGTAATTGTAGTGATTCTTTAAGAGGGAAAGAGACAGATCAGAGTCAGAGAAGAATCTGGTTTGGTGAAAGCAGAGGTTGGAAAATGAAGAGGCTTGAACTGAGGGGTGTGGGTAGTCTCCAGAAACTGGAAAAGGGCAAGCAGACAGATTTTTCCCTAGGAATTTCTGAAGGAACCCAACCATGCTGAAATCTTGACTTTAGCCCAGTGAGACTACAGGAGGATTGCAGGTTCAAGGCCAGCCTCAACTACATAGTGAGACCCTCAGCAGCTTAGCAAGACCCTATTTCAAAGTAAAAATAAAAAGGAATGAGGGTGTAGCTCAGAAATAGAACAACCCTGGTTTCAATTTCCAGTATCAAAAACAACAATAACAACAAAAACAAATTCTAACTTCTGACAATGTATAGAACTATAAGGAATAAGATTTTTGTTGTTTCAAGCTCCTGAGTTTGTGATAATTTTTATAGCTACAATAGGAAACTAATAAAGTTTTACACACTGCTTTCTCAGTGAGGGAAATAAAACACAATAGTTACAGTTACATGGCATCTCCCTTAGCAACTGCAGGTGTTCTTTCAAAACCTTTAGATAAAAAAATAATTTATTCTAAAAAATAAATTAATAGAACATAGCCACATATTCAAACCTTACTAGAAATTAAATCTGAAACAGGAACCTTTACACTTGATATTCTATTAATAAAAAAAATTTTGTCCAAGTTGATGACAACTTCTGGATAATTTTTAATTCTTCTGACTTTGCAATAACCATTTCAAACTTTCCCTTGCTGTTCCAATATTACAAAGGGTCTCAGAAACATTTGCAATAAGGAAAACATTGAGACATATTTTTATCCATGGATATATTTAGCGATATCCACAATGTCTCATTTATCAAGAGACTACAAAATCACAGAGGCTTTTTTTAACATTATTCCTCAACTTAGGTAGCAAACAGATTTTATAATCAGTGTTAATAAATTATGCATCTTTTAAAAATATCCTATTGCTTGTACTTTCCCCAGTGTTCTTGAATTAGTTTCAGGTATCAGATGATGCTGTCAAGAAGATAAAGATGGCAGTACATCAATGATCACCTTGGCTCTTAAAGAAGAGGGGCTGCGAGTTAAGGCAGGGGCGGGGGCTCCTGTTTTCAGCAGCTCTCTGCCCTTGAACATGCCATTCTTCCTAACTGGGGCTCTGCCTCACACCTATAAATTGAAGGGGGTGATGGAATACATGATTAAAAGTCATAAAAATGACAAGTTGTCCCAAGATGGCTGGGTATTGAAAGCCCCAAGTCAGCTCTTGTTTAAGCTATTTTTCCCAAATTGGAAGCAAACACAATCACCCACTGTAGGGTCACTCCCTGATGGGATGATTTGGGACTTAGCCGAATGAGACTGAAAAGCCAGACCTCACAAGTTTATTACAGGCAGCTGCAATCTTAACCAAGGCTGAGGCTGGGGCCTGTCAAATGTCAAATTCAATGTTTTTTGTTTTTTTTTTCTGGTCAAGGTTAAGTCTTGGCCAAGTCTATTCAGGTCTGTTTTTCCAGAATTTAAGCCAAAATGATGAAAACTGGCTTTGAACTTGAAGGCTCTATGGTAAGTGAACAAAATTAAAAGACATTTGAAGGTAGGTGAAAGGGAAATTGACTTTCTTCCTAATTTGTTCAGAAAAAAACCCAGTAATTAGATTTGTTATTTTAAAATCTAACATAATTCCTTTAATCTGAAATTTTCAAAGGGGTTTCAGAACCTCACAAATTACTATTAATCTTTATGGCACAAAGATGACCTATGCCATTTTAATAGTATGGTATGTTGAAATAAAATCACAAGAGTTTGATCATCTCTTTGAGGTTTCCATTTCTTTTTCTTCTCTCAAATTCATTTGAAATTAATTTGAAGAGGGAAACCTCTCTTTCCCTTCTCTCTCTCTCTCTGCCTCTCTCTCTCTCTCTCTCTCTCTCTCCCCAGATGGATGTTTGTCTTTATCTCCTTCTGGTTAATATTCACAATCCTGGAGCATGTTAGAATAGAAATGACTTCAGAAGTCTCTTATTTTCTACTTCTTCATCTTACACATGTGGAAACTGATCCATCAAATCAAAGCTAATTGGCCAAGTTGAAAGAGTTATTCGTTAGTTAAAATGGTAATAATGCCCAGAGCTGGCCCCATCTCTTTCAAAATCTCTTCAAGAAATAATTGTGTGGTTTAGGAACACACAGTACAATGAGTGAATTTTCTTTTCATTTTTTTCTTCCTTTTGCTCTGGCAGCTGGCATCCATTTTCCTTTTGGTTTCAATACCCCAGCGTAGTTGGTAAGAAACTACTGTCCCACAGACACACAGGCACCTCCAGTGGGGTTCCAGGGTATGCTGTATGGCTCAGAGGACTGACTGGGCAGAGCACCCTTTGGGTAGGATCCAGGCTCAGCATGGAGCATGGGACTGAGGGAAGGTCACAAAATCCCAAGGTGGCTTCTGCTGGAGCTGCTGGGCAGGAGGCAGCTGCTGCTGACCACTGAGACTGACCCTCCAGGATGTGAGGCAGGCATTATCTGCAACCACCTAGCACCATGTGAAGCCAGAAAATAAGGCCATTAGGGGGGAAGCCAGAGCTGAGAGATTAAGTGGATTCCTAATGACATTAAATTAAGTCCCACCTGAAGCCTGGAATTACCACCTGGGTTTTGCAGTTATGTGGGCCAATAAATTCTTGTTGTTTTTATTGATGCCAACTTGAGCGAAGCTTCTAGCCACCTGAGCACGAACTAGGGTTGCAAGATAAAATTCAGGAGGGCCAGTTAAATTTGCATTTAAAATAAACAGCAAGGGAATCTTCAGTATAAGCATTTCCTATGTAATGTTGGGGAAATCTGACAACTCTAATCCTAATTCACACAGCAAGTGCTTTCTGGATACATGAGCAGGGCCAGTGGAGAAGGGAAAGAGGCCCGTGACAATAGTGCATGGAGATGGTATCACAGGACACAGTAAGGTATTTTGTACACATCTCTCTAGAGGAATAAGGGTTCCATAGATATCACAACATTACAGAAGAGAAAAGATGATGGATTTATCAAGCCAATGTTTCAAATCGCTTTTTCCTGCTCTGATTCTATCTGTGCATCGGCTTCAAATCTGAGTTCCCAGAAGTCATCCACTAAGAAGGGAAGTGGCAAAGGCCTCTAGGTTAATCATGATCCCGGCCTGAGTTCACTTTAATTCACTTTATTTCACCAGGAATTTGCAGGCATCATACAGAGCACTGTGATACAGCATGAGGAGAGGGTCACAATCTCTCTACTCTGAAGTCCCCATTCTGTCCAGAGGACCAAATGCAGGTAACTAGAACAAGAGAACAGTTGTGTTTGCCTCCCTATTGGTGTGGCAAGAAGAACAAAAGGGCCAGTCTTAAAGGATGCAGGATCTGACCTTGAATCTTAGTGGAGAGGGAAGGTCTGTGGAGAAGCACGAGAAAAGCCATCTCCAACAAATGCCCTCTTGTTAATACCTATTTTATTTCTACTTCTCTCTTTCCTCTTTGCTCTTTCTGTTTCCATTCCTTCTTCCTTCTGTTCTAACAATGGTGATGTTGTTTATGAATCTAGCACTGCCAAGGGCAAAGCCAATGGTGGGGGCAGAGAGGTCAGTAAGAGTAAGTGGTGCTGGGTTGGTTAGGACTCACGAATACAGAATTTAAATTCTTAGATTTGCATTCAGCAACTATTTAGAATTTTAGAGGTGGAAGAAACTTTTCCCAAACTGATTATTTTCTAGGTGAGAGAATAAATCAGGAAAAGTAGTAATTGTTGTAAGTCTAAGATTAGAACCCAGTAAGGTTGACCCTAAAATCCAATCTTTTTTTCCTTTTTGGTGTTAGGGATTGAAGTCAGGGGCATTCTAGCTTCCAGCTACATCCTCGGATCTTCTTTTTAGCTTTGTTTTGAAACAGAGTCTCAGTAGTTTTCTGAATGTCTAAGTTGCTAAGGCTGTCCTAGAGTCTGCAGTCCTCCAATTTCAGCCTCCCCAGTACTGAGATTACAGGTGTGTGCCACCATGCCCAGACAAAATCCAATATTGCCCTAAAACACTTAGGGAAATTCAACCATCAGGTTCTTTGTGTCTTCATTTTCTCTTAAAGATTACCAGTAAATATGTACAGCTGAAATTTATGGTCTTTAAATTATTCTCATTAGTCTAGAATCTCATTTGTGTCTTTCTCAAATAAAGAAAAGGTTGAACTTTCTCTTTAAAAATGGATATGTGTGAAGAGTGTCCCATTTTATAAATCTCTCATGCCTTGCTCAAAGGGAAACCCAAGGGGCTCCCCAAACACTTCCATTTGTCTTTTTCTGGGGCAGACCTATTAAACTGTCACTGTTCAGAAAATTCAGCAGTAAGTAAGCTTGCCCACATTGGTTGTGGGTCTCCTGAACTTGGGGCAAATTGACATTTCCATATTTCCGATTCGAATATAGCAAATACATGAATTGCTTTCAGCATCTTAAAACACTTGGGCTAATTTTCTGTACAAAGGCTGGTGACAGAATTAAGGAGCACAGAATCTCATCTGCTTTTACTTACGGCAGTGAGATGTGCAGTGTAAAATCAGGTTACCAGTGAAAATGAGTCTGATGTGCTAATTCGTAGCTCCTTTGCTATACTTATGTCATGGGCCCATTATATAATTCAGCAAAATTCTGGGCCTTTTCTCTAGGGAGGGTGAGTTCTAGAAAACAGAGGTGCTAGACGGGCAGGAGGGAAGTCCTCTTAGGAAGGGAGAACTCGGGTCCATAGTTTTCAGAAGCCTGTGCTATTTATACCTCTGGCCTCTGACACTAATAAGGAAAGGATGGTGCTGATTTTCTCTTTTCCTCGAGAAAAGAATTCTCAGCACATCATGGAAGAGAAAGCAAGCAATGGACTATTAATTTAAAATGAGGCATTAAAAGGCCTCTGATGGAATCCATTTTTTTAAAAAGCATATACTTTTTCCTCTAGGTTACCTACAGTATGCACATTCTTAACTTCTTTGAAATGCAGAGTAAGAAAAAAAAAATGAGTCTTCTTCAGACTTACTGGCTAGATAGCTTCTTTGGATTTATTGCAATTTCCCCAAATCTGAACATTGCACATTTTTTTCAAGTGAAGTTATTCAAAAAAGATAGCTCTCTCAGGGTAGCAAATTCAAATTTCTTTAATGGAAGCATAAATGACTATTTATTCCTTTAAAAAATAAATGATTCAGAGCAAGTTGCCATCTATTCATTTGTCTCTTCCTATAACCATGATCATGGATATGATACCAAAAGGAAACAGCTCATCATAGCATTCTGTGTATGTAGAAAGACAAAGCATTATGCTGGTGACAGGCCTTGTCAGTCCCCTGGTGTCCCCTTGTAGGATGGTATAATTCCATTCTTTTGCTGGATTTCTAATAAGGGGATTTTTATAGGCATAGGCAAAGCTTTCCTCTTTTCTTTCCCATTACCCTCTATGGCTGCTATTTCCTGGAGTTATTTTTTAATAGTTTTATTGGTGTATTATAGTCTCACATCATAATGTAGTTCATTGTGATCATGATATACATGCTCATAGCACTTGGTGAGTTTAAACTCTACAAAGAAGTCTTCAGAATGGAACCTCCACACAATTCCACCACCAAATCTCTTACTTGCACCTGCTTACACAAATTTTTCTCTCTCTGGTTATAGATTCATGGCCAGGCTTAGATCTAAGTTCTAATTTTGTAGGGAACTCTGGGTCCCATCTTCTCTCCGTGTCACATCTGTACTCTCCAATATCATTATTTGTCCATCTTCATTTGATCAGTAGCATAATGTATTCTATAATAAATCCCATTTTTAAAAAAAAGGCTTCCTTTTTACCTTATGTTAGTTCACACTGGGATTTCCCTTTCCTCCTTTTTTAATTGGTATCTTTTGCTTTGATATTCCCTCTTCCTTATTCCTGAACCCATACGCCCACGCCAGTCACAATTTTGTCTATACCACTTCATTGTTATGCTCACCCATGTACCTCTTTGTCAAATCTTATGGTCCTTTTGAGTCCTCATCTTATTGCACTGATTGGAAGTTTTTGGCAATTGATAACATTATCCTCTCCAAAACACTTTCTTCCCTTGGTTTTGGTAAGATGCTATTGGCTCTCTGTCCACCTCCACAGTATATCTCTACTATCCATAAACTATCAGCTTATGGATCTTTACATTCTGAAAGTCCCCCAGGTTCGGTCTTCAAGTCTGTTATTATCCACCCACATTTACATCCAAATTGTATTGGTTCTGCTTTTGACAAGCATCTAGAATCTGGCTATGAATCAAGATTTCCACACCTGTCACCTTAGTCCATGTCACCCCCTTCTCTGCCCTGTATAATTGGAACAGCCTCCTAATAAGTGATCTAGCTGCCACTCTTGCCACCCATAATCTGTTTTCTACCCAGTGGCCATGGCTATCCTGTTAAAATATGTCATATCTTGTCACCATTCTGCTCAAAAGCCAGTGTAAGCTCGTTCCTCCAGTTTCAATCTAGAATAAAATTAAAGATCTCAATATGATCACTCTGCTTCACCTCTTTAACCTAATAGACTGATTTATCTTAACATCTTAGTTCATTTCTGCTGCTGTAACAAAGTACCACAGACTTCATTACATATGAATGATAAAAGAAACTCTGATAGTTCTGCTAAGTTCAAAGATCCAGATGCGAACTGCTTTGGTATCTGGGGAGGGCTTGCTCTCTGCTTCCAGGGTGACACCCGATTGCTGCATCTTCTGAAGAGGGATGGACACAGTGTCCTCACATGGTACAACAGTAGAAAGGCAAAAAGGGCCAGGGACACTTTCTTCAACCTGTTTATAGGACCAGTAATCTCATTCATGAAGGCAGGGCTCTCATCACTTAATCACTGCCCAAAAGGCTTCACCTCTTCATGCAATAATATTGGGTATTAGATTTCAACATGTGGAAATAATACGAAGAGTCACATACATTCAGACTATGGCACTTCCTTCCCTGAAGCCACTCTGGATTTTTTGCTGTTGTGTGAATGTGCCAAGGACACTTACCTTTGGAGTTGGAACTCAGTTTCCTTTATTAGAGAGCTCTCTCGGCAGATAGCTGTGGCATGTGCCTCCAAATAACTTAGATACCATGAAGTAAATTTATATCTTCCAGCCTTTTCAATCTCTATTCTCTATCAAATGCTTTAATTTTAATGATATTTACTATAATGTAAATACTCATTTCATTATAGTTTTTTTTTTGTCTTTTAGAAATATAAGCCTCATTGTAGCAGAAATTTATTCTATTCTCCTCTCTTCCAGAGTCTAGAATCATGCCAGTCATTTAGCAACTACTTAATAAATATCTGAAGTTGAATCGACATCCATCTCTATAATATAATTTGTATCAGCCATACCTGTCTTGTTTACTGCCTCCAGCTTCCTCCAAATATCATTTAGATTTTAAGTATTGTTTTCTATTTCCAGGGATCCTACACTTATACATATGCATAATAAATACTAGTTTAAATACACATACATATATACATGTAGTCATTTAAAATACTAACTTTCAATGATCCAGCCAATATCTAATGTGAAAAAGTAATATTTTCCAGGATTATAGACATATTCTAAAAATATTAGAGCAATTTCTATCTAGTATGTTATAAATTAAAAATAAGTGAATTGTGCATATTGTTTTAATGAGAAAAAAATACTTAAGACTGAGAGTAAAACATTCATCTGGGATGATGACAAATGCAGTGGACTTGTTACCCTTAACTGGTTACTCAACTATGATACTAGCTCTACAATACCTAAATATTTTATAATAGTTTCATAACTGACAAAGATTCTTTGCTAGGCCAAACTTCGGTCAGGATTCCAAATAATTTCCTAGGTCTATCTGTCTTCTTTCTTGCAAAGGTCAGTTTTTGTAAGAACCCTGCTAAGTTGGTCTAACAAGAACCAACCAACCTGGATATTTGGTAACCCCCAATATAAAATGTGTTCCTTATTTTCAATCATACAGCTTCTGCTAGGTCTGACCACCTGGCTTTCTGTAGGTAAGAAACCTGTTGGGTCAGTTTAACCTCAATTCTGCTGTTTCGTCTTAGAAATTTCCCATTCCACGTAATCTTCACTGACAACTGCCTCCCTCCATGGTTATGAATTCCCACTTTCTCATCCTGCATTCTGAGTTGAGCTCTGTCTTGCTCTCCCACTGTGAAATCCCATTGCCATGATCCCTAGACCTCTCCTGATGGTACTGAGTTAAGTCTTCTTTATTGGTGTTTTTAATAAGTATCACTGAATTTTTCTTTAAGATAACTAATAAGAACATCTTCTGGTAAGCTATTCTCTAAACCTAAACCTCTCAGTAGTACCATGTCAACAGATCATTCTTTTCTATTACTGGAGCTGATGCATTAGGTAAGGCAGTGTTTAGGATGGCAGGGGTGAAAGCACCTTCTCTGCAGTCTCAAGATATGAATCTGAGTCAAGTGTGGTGGCACACGCCAGTAATCCCAGTACTCAGGAGGCTGAGATAGGAGGATCACAGGTTTGCAACCAGCCTCAGCAACTTAGTGAGACCCTCCCTGTTTCAAAATAAAAAATAAAATAGGGCTGGGGGTGGAGCTCAGATATAGAATGCCCCTTAGTTCAATCCCTAGTACCATACACACACAATAACTGTGAATATCGTGTTGCCACCTACTAGCTCAGCAACTTGCTGACCCTTTCCATTCTATTTTTCAAGGGGATTCAATGGAATCATGTCTGTAAATCATCCAGTGAGATCCAGGGAAGGACCTAATAAATGTTAACCACTTTTATTCTTTTCATTATTCCCATCAGTCTAAGTATTAACTACAAGTTGCTCCTGGCTTGGTGGGGTAGCCTAAATTTGCTTCATCTCTTCAAGTCTTCCCATCACAGTTGTTGGAAACCTATGATCATTTAAACTGTAAAAAGAGAAGGTCCTTGCTCTCCAGCTAAAAGTCAATGTTTCTTAGTCTCTAAGTGGCCCGTTGAGTAAGACCTGGTCAAGGAGTTGTAAACTTTGAAAACTTTGTAAAGATTTTTTTTTTTTTAGTAAAAATCAAACTCTTCAAAAGGGGGGGCATTCAACTCGTTTCTAACTTCTACTCCCCATTTAGCAGTGCAAGGACATGAATAGTAACAACAGAAAGATAGATTATCATGTTTTCCTAATAATACAGTTAACTATTTTTTTCACTAGTCTGCTATTTGCAGTAATGGTGTAAGATCAGAGGTGTATAAAACTTCTAGCATCTTAGCAGGGATACCAAAAATACTAGTAATCAGTGTGAACTTCACCATCATCCACTGGCAAAAAACAAATAAGTCAGTTTCAACTAATAGTGCACTTAGTGAAATAATACAAATTAATATTCTCATTAAACCTCAATTCTTGAGCACAAAATGGGAGGTATACATACAATACCCCAATGGCCTATATAAATATGACAGTTATCACAAGGAGAAATAGATTCGTAATTGTTTGAGTTTTAAGCTGAATTGGCCAAATTTTTTACTTGAGAGAACAACTGACAAACTATAGTTATTCAGAGTTGGATATCTGGCAGAGAATTTCTTGAAAATGAACAAAGCAAGCCTGCTCTTTCAAGGAAACAACTGACAACATTTGTGGCTAACGATAAAATTTGAGCTTTCAAGCAAAAATTAGGTTTAGAAAAACTCACATTTGCCACTATGAACTTGGCAGTTTTGTGAAACTTAAAAGTCTCTTCTGTCTTTTAGGTTGGTGGTGATTTTAATGAATGATGATTTTTAACATTATATCATAAAATATGGCAACATTTGGAAAATGGGCATAACTTAGTAAATCAAGATTTCACAAATGACCAACTTTATGCATGGGTAAAAAAATCCATATAAAGTATAATATAGAACTAAAAGGTTTTTTAATTGTTGTTTTACTTACACCATTACTACAATTCTATATACTGTGATAAGTATCTCCTCTGACTCCTTAGTTTATTGCCTTCTGATAAGACTGAATTTTTATTTAGATCCTTTGCCCATTTATTGATTGGGTTATTTGTTTTCTTAGCTGTGATTTTCTTGAGTTCTCTGTATATCTTAGATATTAGTCCTCTATCAGAAGAGTAGCTGGCAAAAATTTTCTCCCACTCTGTGGGCTCTTGATAGTTTACTTTGCTGCACAGAAGCTCTTCAGTTTAATGCAATCCCATGTATTGATCTTCCTTTGAGTTGCTTGTGCTTTGGGGGTCTTGTTGAGAAAATTTTTATCTGTGCCTATGTGTTGAAGTGTTGGGCCTATGCCCTCTTCAAATAGCTGCAAGGTCTCTGGCCTGACTTCCAGGTCTTTGATCCACCTTGAGTTGACTCTTGTGCAGGGTGAGAAAGTGGGGTTTATTTCCATTTTCCTGGATATGGTTTCCTGCCAACACCATTTGTTAAAGAGGCTATCTTTTTTCCAGTGTATATTTTTGGCTCCTTTGTCAAAAATCAATTGACTGTAAGCATGTGGGTCTGTTTCTGAATCTTCTATTCTGCTCCATATAATCCAGCAATACCATTTCTGGGCATCTCCCCTAAAGAATGGAAACTAAACTACCAGACCAACACATGTGTGTCTATGTTTTATAGCTGGACAATTTGTAATTGCCAAACTATGGAAACAGCTAAGATATCCATCAATAGATGAATGGATTACAAAACTATGGGATATGTACACAATGGAATTTTCAGCCATAAAGAAGAACAAAATCATGTTATTTGCAGGGAAATGGATGCAACTGGAAAACATTATATTAAGTGAGATTAGTCAGTCACAAAGAGTAAAAAAGCATATGTTCTCCCTAATATGCGAATGCTAGGGAGAAGATGGGGCATAAGAGGGACTCCAGATGAAAAAGGAGAAACCCTAGATAAGCAAAGAAGTTAACTGAAGGGGATGAATTGGGGGGGGGCACCCTAATGCACATGATGTACTTTCACAAATATATCAAAGTCAGTGACTAAATGAACTTGGGAAGGATGGAGGGGGAGGGAGTGGGGTAGGAATTGGGGAAGGGGTTAAATGAGAAATGTGTGCATATATTCCTTTATCAGCTTGTACCTAACAAACATGTATGATTAAAATGCACCAATTAATATAAAAAATAAAAAATAAAAGCTGTATATTAAAAAAAAGACTGAATTTTTATTTTATGTTTTATTCTTTGCTTTGTTTTTTAAAAGCATGCTTTGGGTCCCTTCTCATGCAATTTCCTCCTTCTGGATAATTCTGTCCCCAGAGAGACTACATCAGGATGCCACCTCATTCACACTCTTAGCAAATGCCCTTCCTCCAACAAAGCCAGCTGTCTCTACCCCCAGCTATCTCCCAAAACACTACCTAGAGTAGCTTCTCCCATGTCTTCATTTTCCTCCTTTTTACTTACAATTTCTAGACATTCCCTAACAAATTTGTTAAGTGGTTCTAGTCTTTCCCAAGGGAATGTAAGTACCATGAACCAGAGCATTTGTTTATTTTGCCTCTTGTTCACTGGTGTGTAGCCAGAGGACTGGAAGAGTGTGTGCAGTATAATAAGTATCCATGTATCTATTTATCTATAATCTATCTAGTTTATATATAATACATATGGACTTAAATATATATATGTATACATACATATCCATATTCATATATACATATATATATTTTTTCTTTTGTTCTGGAGATTGAACCTAGGGACATTCTACCTCTGAGCTACACTCTCAGCTCTTTTTATTTTTTACTTTAATTAATTAAATCAATTAATTAGTTAATTTTATTTATTTTTGTCGTACTGGGGATTGAGTACAGGGGTGTTTTACTTCAGAACCACACCCCAGCCCTATTTTATTTTTATTTTGAAACAAGGTCTCACTAGGTTGCTGAGAGCCTTGCTACTTTCTTGAGGCTGTCCTCCAACCTACAGTCCTCTTGTCTTAGCCTCCCAAGTACTGGGACTACAGGTGTGTACCACCATGCCCAGCTTTTATTTTTCATTTTGAAACAAGGTCTCACTAAGTCAGTGCACACTGGCCTTGAACCTGAGATTCTCCTGTCTTAGCCTCCCAAGTACTGGGATTATAGGATGCACCACTACACCCAGCTCATATATGTTTGCTGAATGAAAGAATCAATAAATGAAAAAAGATTTTAAGGTTTACTACATTCAGTATTAGAGGAATTGAATATCTTGAACAAATTCCCATAGCTTTGTTGGCTAAACTAGAATTGATTATCAGTTTAGTGCCAGAACCTAAAATCTTCAACTTGCACATTGTTATATGCTTAGACTTCCTAAAAATATACAAGTATGTATTTCTACACTTCCTTTTAGGCAAGATAATACAATACAAACTAATTGGGAAAGATATTTTTTAGGTAGACAAGCTGCCTCTCTTCTACTCTAAAACTTTAATTAAGGAGTGAAAGAGTGGGGTATTATAGCCAGGCGTGGTGGCGCGGGCTCGTAATCCCAGCATTTGGGAGGCTGAGACCAGAGGATCCGGGTTCGAGGCCAGCCTCAGCTACCTAGTGAGGCACTCCACAACTTGGGGAGACCCGGTTTCAAAATAAAGAATAAAAAATAGGGCTGGGGGTGTAGCTCGGAGGTAGAATGCCCCTGAGTTCAATCCCCAGTACCTCAAAAAAAAAAAAAAAAAAGAATGGGGTATTATAGACATTTTAAGGAGATATCAAAGATATATATATATATAATTTTTAGTATTACTGAGGTCTTACATATATATGACAATAAATATACATATATATATATAGACTTAGACAATAAATGAAAAACTGACCAATATACACACACATAAAAATAACTAAATTTCTGTAAGCAACAATTCTGTTTCTATGGATAGTTTACAGAGTTGAGATAAAGCTCAAAACATACAGAGAACCTACAGCATCAGAAAATAAAGACAGAGCTGGGCGTGGTGGCGCACGCTTGTAATCCCAGCATTTGAGAGGCTGAGACCGGAGGATCCGGGTTCATGGCCAGTCTCAGCTACCTAGTGAGGCCCTCCGCAACATACTGAGACCCTGTTTCAAAATAAAAAATAAAAAATAGGGCTGGGGGTGTAGCTCGGAGGTAGAATGCCCCTGATTTCAATCCCCAGTACCGCAAAAAAAAAAAAAAAAAAAAAAAAAAAAAAAAAAAAAAGAAAGACAATGTCTATAGGTATTTAACACATGCAATAATCTTTATTTTTAATAAAAGTTTTTAAACTAAGGGCTAATGAGTGTCTTTTAATCTTAAGAATACAAATGAAGATTTATTTCATATACTACTATGATAGTAGAAAAGCAATGGCATTTAGAACCTTTCCAAACCCAAGGTCTGAATTTTCTGCTTTCCAAGGAGAATAATTCATTGCACTTAGGACAGGTAAACTCATGTCTTCTTTTCCAGTGAAGATCTGAATAACATCTGTGCCAGGCATTGTGTCCTAGTCCATTTTCTGTAGCCAATAGCACAATACCACAGACTGGGTAAGTTTTTAAGAAAGCCACAGAGAAGCAAGGAAAACAACAGCATGTAAGAATGGGAAGACAAGCCCATCTGAATTGCAACATGTTTTGAGAGAGTGAAAGGCGAAGAAAAGTAAGCGCAGTTTGCAATAATTGCAGTTGATGGGACTCCTTTTGCAGAAGTACAATAAATACACTACTGAATGTTCAAAAAGCTTAGAAACCCAAGGGAAATGGAACACTTACTGTACTTTGTTCAAAACAACAATGAGACCATTGCTTTAAATTTAGAGGTATTTTACCTAAAGAGGTGCTAGAGTCTGTAGAAAATTATATTGAACATATTACTGGAAATTGTAATTACAGTGTAGTGATTTTAAAATAGATCTGCAAATTCTTTGACAGCCCTCCCTTGCAAGGGTAGTACTTAGTTCCCGTTCCAGGTAGGTCAGATGTAATGATTCCTTTCTAACCACAGAATGTAGCGGAATTGATGCTATTTGATTTGTGAGGTTATCATAAGGATGTGGCTTCTGCCTAGAAGGAAGAGAGTCCCTTCTAAAGGACTCTCTCTGGGAGAAGTCAACTTTCATATTGTGAAGACATTTAGCGGATCATGCAGCTACAGCTAAGTCTTTAGGAAACAGAAACCTGGGAAACCATCTTCTCTACAGCCTTATGAACATCTAAACCAGAACCACCTAGCCAGGCTACTTCTGAATTCCACTCTTAGGAAATTAAATTATAATTAATGTTTAGGGTTTTAAGACAAGAAGTTGTGTAGTACTTATGCATGCAACAATAAATCACTAGTAAAAAAAAGTACTGTTTTCCAATAAATGTATCTTATGTTTTCTGACCTTTCACACACACTCTAAGTACTGCATGTGGGAATGTCACGGTGAGATTGCTATCTCAGCATTAAGAGTATGGCAACATTGACAGAGGGATCAGGTGACCAACAGACAGATGACCCTGAAAGGTGACTGGCTCTATTTTAGTCACTCAGAGTAGAGGTGAACTGGAGAAGGACAATGGCAGGGAAGACAGAGAAATAAAAAGATGAAAACTACAAATGTCAGAAATTATTCAATCAAAGAGGACACCACATGTTTTGAGCTACTGTACCTTAGGAATTCGTGCAGCCTAAGATAAAAAATCTTTGGGCACTTAGAAAGGAGGGTTGGCTTTAGATAGAGCAAAACTTAAGGTAACGGATGCCTTGAGATTTAAATATAAATTTCTTGAGGCTGGAGAAGAGATAGAGTCTGTGTTAGTAACAAGCGAACTTTGATATAACTGTCAGAGGGTCTTTGTTTTTTGTGTGTTTTACTAAAAGTAGCAGAAAAGTAAACTTTTGTACAGTGAGAACAATTTATCAATATTTGGCCACAAGTTTAGTTCTCATATGATATCCCATGATAAATCATGATGGAAAATATGTCAAGGAACCATATTCCTAGTTGTTCTTAACATTGTTATCAGCAGTAAGAGAAGATCAAACCCATTGTTATTATTATTTTTTTATTGGTGCATTGTAATCATCCATCTTTGTTAAGTACAAGCTGGTAAAGGCATACATGCACACATTTCTCATTTAACCCTTCCCCCCCCCCTCCGCCTCCCCACTCCTTGCCCTCCCTCCTTCTCAAGTTCAGTTTAGTGATTTACTTTGATATGTTTGCGAAAGTACATCATGTGCATCAGGGTGTCCCCCCTTCAGTTAAGTCACCTTCTTTGCTCATCTAAAGTTTCTCCTTCTTCTTCTTAGAGTCCCTTTTATGTCCCACTTTCTCCCTACCTTCCACGTATCAAGGAGAGCATAGATGTTTTACTTTTTGTGACTGACTAATCTCACTTAGCATAATGTTTTCCAGTTCCATCTATTTCCCTGCAAATGATACGATTTTGTTCTTCTTTATGGATGAGTTAATTTTTAAAGTACAACTTCCCTCAGTTTTTGTTAAAAAGAAGTCAGTATTATCTTAGGAGTTTTTTCTTTTCCTATTTTGTTTCAACTTATTATTTAAGGGTTGGCTCATTCATTGTCATCATAAGTCCCCTCCTAATATCCTCATCAGAGAATAAGAGAAGGGATCACATGTATTCATGAAAACATATGGAGCACTACAGTCTCAACATGTCTTAGCTCTTAAGTTTCCTATCATTGTAAGAAAACGAGGCTTATCCTTTTATATAAATGAGAAACCTGAGCATAAAAGAAATACATAAATTGTTCAGAGCCTGGATTGAAAACATTAAAACCTTTTACATAATCTTTTTGTAGCTTTTAATATATGCATATATGTATATATATATATTTATAAAATTTATAATTTTTAATTGGCACATAATAGTTCATATTTGGTAGAAAAGTGTGATATTTAAATATATGTATACAATGTGCAGTGATCAGACATGGTAACTGGTATAGGCATCACCTTAAAATTTATAATTTCTTTGTGTGGAGAGTATTTAAAATTCTTTCTACTAGCTACTTTCAAATAAACAATCACACGTTGTTAACCATAGTTATCCTACTGTGCTATGCAACACCAGAAGTTATCCTCCTATCCAACTGCATGCACACCTGTTAACCTTCCTCTCTCCACCGCTCTCTGACTCACCCATCACACACTCTGGTGCCCATTATTCTACTACTATGAGACCAACTTTGCAGCTTTTGCATATAAGCGGAATCAGGACGTATTTGTCTTTCTGTACCTGACATTCTACTTTACATAATGTCCTCAAGCTTCATCCATTTTGCCACAAGTGAGAGAATTTCATGCTTTTGTTTTATGTGTTCATCTGTGGATGGACATCTAGGTTGATTCCATATCTTGGCTATTGCAAATAGTGCTGTAATAAACATGGGAGCACAGATTTGTCTTAAATGTGCTGATTTCCATCCCTTGAAAATATACCCAACAGTGGAATTGCTAGATCATATGGTAATTCTGCTGTTTTTATGAAGCTCCACACTGTTTTCCATAATGACTATACTAATATACATTCCCATCAATGGCATATGAGGGGTTCTCTTTCTCTATAACCTCACTATCATTTATTTTTATCTTTCTGATAACAGCCATTCTAACTAGGCTGATGACTTCTCATTGTGGGTTTGATTTCCATTTCCCTTATGATTACTAATGTTCAGCTTTTTTTTTTTTTTTTTTACAAACTCTTTGGCCATTTGTATTTCTTCTGAAAAATGTATATTCATTATTTCTCTATTTTAATAGGGCTTTATTTTTTGCTATTGAGTTGTTTGAGTTCCTTATATGTTCTGAATATTAATCCTTTGTCAGGTAAATAGTTTGCAAATATTTTCTCCCATTCTACACGTTGTCTCCTACCTCTGCTGGTTTTGTTTGTTTGTTTATTTGTTTGTTTTTGCTGAATTTTGCAGCTTTTGGACCATTGCTGATTACATACACAACCAGCAGCCACTCTTTGCCTTGTTCCTGCTCAAACCATGTCCTTACCTGTCCTTGTTTTTAAACCCATGCTGATTCTACCCATGAAAAACATCTGCTCCTTTCCATTTATTCCCTATTATGGTTTGCATACAGAATGTCCCCTGGAAGAGTTCATGTATTAATGATGCAAAAATGTTCAGAGGTGTGAAATAAAGGAATCATAAGGATTTCTAATCCCATCAGTAGGAAAATCCATTCGTAGATTAATGTATTTATTGAGTAGGACGTTAGGAAGCAAGATGTGACTGGAAGAGGTAGGTCACTGGGAGGGTAGCCTTGGGGACTACATTTATTTCCCTCATCCCCTCTTCTACTTTACTTCCCACTACTGTGCCCTGAGTTCTACATATGTGATCCAGTTTAATATAGACTGAAACCTTCAGAACTATAAACAAATAAATTTCTCTTCCTCTAAATTGTGGTCATCAGGTATTTGGGGGTCACAGTAAATGAGAATCCCTAAATATTCATCTTCCAAGGTTTCTTCAGGCTTTTTCCTCTTCTTTCAAGCCTTTCTCTGTTGATGAGCTCTCACAGGGTACTCTCTGATTGCGAAATGAAGAACTGTGACCCATAGCTGGACAATGAAGAATTCTGGATTGGCTATTCATTGCTACTTCAGTTAACTGATTTGATCATCTTCATATCTTTTGGAGAATGAGATCATAACCTCTTCTCATGTGATTCCCTTAATAACTTGATGATTATTCCAATCAATTATTTTATTTTATTTTTTTATTTAAAAAGGCTCCAAGTGGATATGGGGGCACATGCCTGTAATCCCAATACATGGGAGGCTGAGACAGGAGGATCTGAAGTTTGAAGCCTCATCAAATAAGGAAGGCTCTCAGAAATTTAGCAAGACCTATTTCCAAATAAAAAATAAAATAGGGCTGGGGTGTCATTTGGAGGTAAAATGTCCCTGGATTCAACCCCCAAAACAAACAAACAAACAAAAAAGACTCCATTCTTAGCATCATCCCATTTATCTCCATAATATATAGAAGTCATTCAGTCTATCTACAAACTCATTTTATGACTTATTTCTAAATACTCCATCTCCCCTGTTGTCCAGTACAATTTTCCCCCAGTGGTACATGGGGATTTTATATTTTCATATGGTTCTCTTCCATTTTTGACATTACTTTTCTCAGTCATCTCCCTAAAAAGTTCTTATCCGTTAAGATTGGAACACATGTTGAAGTCAGATGTGGTTCTCTTCCATTTTTGACATTACTTTTCTCCGTCATCTCCCCCCAAAATTCTTATCCTTTAAGATTGGAGCACATGTTGAAGTCAGATGAACCATCATATTTTTATTCAGTAGTTGGGAAAAGACTTGAAGGAGATGGTATGGCAGGAGGGTAAGGAGATGTAAGAAGTGGCACTGATAGAGCCATTTCAAGCTAGGAGAGAAGCCAGCTGGAGGATAAAACTGCCACGTAGAAGAGTGGAGACCTGAGAAAACCCAGGAGAGATGTCCCTGGAGCTTCTACCCCTAATCCTGAGTCGCTCTACTTCTGTGTGTTTTAGTTAGATGAGCCAATAAATCCTTTAATTGCTTAGGCCTAATTGAGTTGAGTTTTCCATTACTTGTAATTGAAAGTGCTTTGAACGAAACTCCAGATAAAATTTAGCTCCCTTTGTGAAGCCTTCTCAAATCCCCACAGGTAGGTCAGCTTATTGACCCTTCTTTTCTTTCCCAGAACTTTGCACATACAGCATTCATAACGTTGAATACAGTGGATTATAATGAACTGTTTTGTTATCTGTTTCCTCAATACATCAGGTATTGAGTGAAGACAGAAACAAAATCCTTTTCAGCACTATATACCTAGAGCCATGCATACTATCGAGTTCTCTTAGGAAGCATCAATAAATTAATAAGTAGAATCTTAGGCTTCTTTAACCTGGTTTGTATTTCAGTGCTTGACAAGACCGAACATGCTCAATACCTAGGAAAAGTTAGAGTTTCAGCAAAGTATCTGGATGCATATAGTCTGCAGTGGTTCAATCTATCACAAGGTTATTAGTTTCTGTCCCAAGTAATCTTTATACCATTTCTATTATGCTCAATTTCCTTTTTAAAATTACAGATTCTGAAGATTAGATACTTTCATGTTCATTCATTCATTCAGCAAATATTTATTCTGTGCCTACCTTTCATAAGCATACAATTGTGTTAAAAAAAAAATCCTTGTCCTTACAGTCTATCAGGGAAGTCAAACTATAAATAAAATGCATAAGTGATATATAGAATATATCAGAGGGCAATAAATTCTATAGAGAAAAAGCAGGGAAGTGGGACAGGAAATACTAGAGGTGATCAAATTGAAAGTTTAAATAGTCAGGACAGTCTCGCTGAGAGGGTGAGAAAGGAGATAAGGGAAATTATGCATATCTTAAAAAAAGGTATTCAGGGAGAGGAAATGTTAAATGCAGAAGAACCTGCACATGAAAAAATGTTCAACACAGACATGCAAATTCAAACTACAATAACATATCACCTTGTACCTATGAGGGTAGCTAGTAGAGAAAAATAAACATACAAAAGACAACAAGTATTGGTGAAGATGTAAAGAAACTGGAAACTTTGCACACTGTGGGCAAGAAGGAAAAATGATGCAGCTGCTATGGAAGCCAGTATACAGTTTTCTCAAAAATTAAAAAAAAACTAGAACATATAATCCAGAAATTCTACCTCTAGATACTTATTCTAAAAGTTGAAATTAGGATCTTGAAGTTATATTAGCACTTTCATCTTCAGACTGCAAATGATTTAATTAAACATAGTAGCCAAAAAGTAGAAAGAGCTTAAAAGTCTGTCAGCCTGTAAATGGATAAATGATAAATGGATAAAGAAAATATTGTATGTACTAATAATGAAATATTATTCAGTCTTTAACCAGAAAAAAAATATGCAATTTTTGAGTGTTGAGGATATTATGCTAAAAACAGTAAGTTAATGTCAAAAAGACAAGTACCATATAATTCCACTTACATGGGATACCTAGGCTAGTCAAATTCATAGAATCAAAGACTGGAATGCTGATTGCCAGTATCTGAGAAGAGGGGAAAATGAGGAGTTAATAATCAATAGGGTTAAAATTTTAAAAGGGTAGTTATCATGTTAGATGTTATTAGCACACACACACACGCACACACACACACATACACACACACACACACACACACCACCCACACAGTGTGGATAAGAACATCTGGTGTTGGAGAGAAAAAAATAGAAGGCCAGGGAGCTGGAGTGGAATGAGGATTGGTGAGAATGAGGAAGGATAATATCAGAGAAATAAGGCAGGTTGATAAGTCATTAAACTCTGCTGCCTCAGGAATTTTAATCACAGTAAAATGAGAAGTTTCTGGAAAAATTCAACAGACAACACAGGCTGACAGTTTTACCATGAGAAGGCTCATAGGCACAGCCGTGTGCATTATTCTTGGTCTAAGAAAAGCAGCAGCTCAGCTCCACATGGGGAGGATTTATTTAATTAGTATTGGAATTTCATATCAAGTGGCTGTGTTTCCTTCTAATGAAGCCCAATGAGTTTAATTCTTATTAAATATTTTAACTAACTTGTCAGTCACACACTTTTTTAATATAAGGGTGGTGACATGTAAGTAGAAATGAAATACACAAAGTTTTCAAATTGTGTGTAACCCAGTAGAGGATTAGGAGGTGTCTTGTAAAGATATAGTGTCTAATGTTTCACTCTGTTTTTCCTAAGAGAAGATTGAGTAATAGAACCACCTTTTTATTTTCTCCTCCTGCAGACCTGCTGCCTGTGATTGATAGCTATTAAATTAGGTTTTACCTCCCCAGTTTGGTCCAGATTAAATACATTTATAGCACAGCAAGCCACCGAGAGACAAAGGAACAAGTGGCAATTACTTTGTCTATTTTGGTCTTCTTCATAGTTAACCATCATTTAACATTCGAAAGAAAAGGGTTTGAAGACAGGAGCAACAGGAAAATGAATGAGGTACACACTTAAACTCTCCAAATTTACAAATGGAAGCTTGCGTGCAAGCACATTTCCTAATGGAACCGACTTCAAATGCAGAAGCAAGGGAGGAATTCTATAGAATATGTAGGTTCATCGAGAATGATTTGTGGTAGAGTCCTCTTCACCACCCTGCCAAGGGAATACATGTCAGTCACATTTGGAAAGAATTTACATGGGAAGAATTCCACTTGTCTAGTATTCAGACAGAGTCACATGCTCCCTCAACAGTGGTGCCAAGGTTATTTCTTTGAAATGAGTGAGGTCAAAGACATGCTACTAAGAGGAAGATGTTTTCCCTGTCTGAGACTGTGTTGACTTCAGATAAAAAAAAGAAGAAAAAGAAAAAAAAATAACCTATTTTCTGCAGCAAAGTGTATTTGTCTTTAGTGATTCATGAGGAAATTGATGGAAGCTTCCATTCTTAAGTCTGAATTGGAACTGTATCACCCATCAGTCATTCCTCTCTCAGGAGAACAGGGTCCCCACCCCCTATTACCCTGTGGAGCCAACAAAGCGTAGACACAGTATACCCAAATTTCAGATCCTGCCTGCACTTAAGTAAGGAGAGCTTGAAGACCTGCATTCCCATCACCTGAAGGAAAGTTTACAGTTTAGAGTTCCTTGAGGGTATATGTGTATGTGGGCTGGGGGTGAGGTGGGAAGTACACACCAGACAAGGCTTGAAAAACAATCATGGAAAGATAAAAGGAGGCAGAGGAAAAGAGAGATGCTTATCTTTGAGGATCTCAAATAGATGGGATCCCTCTTTGGGATATTAAGGAGTAGAATAAGCCAGATGTGGTGGCTATGGTGGGGTATTTTGGAGGCTGAGAGAGGGGGATCACAGGATTGTTTGTGACCAGCCCCAGCAACTTGGCAAAATCCTCAACAACTTACCAAGACCCTGTTTTGAAATAATAACTAAATAAATAAAAGGGCTGGGGGTGTTGTTCAAAGGTAGAATATACGTTCAATCTCACTTCTCCATTAAAAAAGGAATAGGTTATTTAAAAATGGAAATATGCCTTAGACCTTTTCCTCAGTCATAGTTTGAAAGAGGGAAAAAGCAAAGGTCATCATCTGGAGGGGCTCAGTCTGTGCTGAGCAGGATCTGGCCTGAGGTCACACTGGACCACCCCATGTTACCACCATGTGGGAGGGACACTGCAGAGCTGAGCCCTTCCCTAGCAAGATAGGCTGTGAAACAGTTCTCTAATCCCCCTACCCCGCAAGATGAGCAACAAAGTGAGAACTTACCACACTTGTTCACAGGTAAAACAGTGCCATACAGACAATAAATTCCACTTCTATATGAGAGCTGCCCTACCAGAGATGGAACCAATAAGCAAAAGCATACACTTCTGGGATTACTTCTTCTTCTCAGAAGTCTGTTCCTCAGTGTGACCTAAGTTAGATATTGCATCAGCTAGCAGGGGGTATTTAAATGCAAGGTAAAGACAAGAACCAATATTTTTTTTTCTTTTGAAACAGGGTCTTGCTAAGTTGCTGAGGCTGCCTCGAACCTGCAATACTCCTGTCTCAGTGTCCCAAGTGCAGGTGTGCACCACCGTACCCAGCTTGCCAATAATTGTTACTGGTAAAATTACTGGCCCTGCCTTCAGAAACTCAAGTAGAAACTCCATTTCTACTCTAGGAAGCAATAAGAATATGTGTCTAAAGCTGGACCCATGCCTGTAATCCCAGTACTTGGGAGGCTGAGACAGAATGATTTCAGCTTTGAGGCCAATTCACAGTAAATTAACAAGACTCTGTTTCAAAATTTAAAAAAAAAATTAAAGGCTAAGGATGTACTTCAGGGTTAGAACACCCCTGAATTCAATACCCTGAACCCCTCCTACCTCACACACAATGAATATGTTTCTAGCCTGAATTTCTCTATCTGAATAACTGTTGACTCTGAAACTGAGAAAGGTTTATGATGTCTATCTGTTTGTCTGTCTGTCTATCTACACACATACATGCACACTGAAAGGAGCACAGACTTCTGGACCATGATTCAGACTGCTTATTTGCTGCTCACAGAACATCTTACATCAGTTCCTCATGCACAAACCTCATATGGGGGGATTTGGTGAAAATGAGGTGTTCTCTGTGCATACATAGAAAAGGAATCCCAGAACAATAAAACTTGGAATTTACATAGGGTGGCTTTTCCTTCTGTCCCTCTGCAAAATAAAATAACATCTTTGAAGGAGAAGGAGGGTTTCTATTTTAACATCCTGAGATGCAAACAAATGTCTCTAGCAGGGATATAAGCCTCTACATCTCTCTAGAATGCTTTGCCTCTACAGTTGCTGGTCATTTGTCCTTAAACCCATGTGCCAATAGTCTTTGCTCAGAAGGCCAACCTGATTGTGAAGAAACACGGAAATGTTCATGGAGAGTTCTTTCCTCACAAGAGCAGGGGTAATAAGAATTATTTTCTTCAGAGTATGGTAGTAAATCTATAATTACATTACTTAGGCATGGACCAAAACAAAGAAAAAGAAGGGCAGGTCAGAAAGGAGACCAGGTCAGTAAGCACTTCCTTCAGCCACTACAGGGAAGCAGCCATGGCGTTCTGGGCTATTCCACTAGGGAGGTCCACCTGCACTCTATAATGAAGCATTCTTGGAATGGGAAGCGAGGTTCATGCACCCTTTTGCCATCCTTTTGGTGCAATTGCCATTCTGCCATATTTTTTTTTCTATTTTCTATACTATAATGAGACAGAAACTATCTTATTCATGATCATCTTTCCAGCTGTAACACCAAGCACATTTTATAGAGAGTAAAATGTGTTTATTCTAGGGTATTATTCCATCCCAAGAATAACTTTCTAGGCAGTGTCCAAGAGCATATTCCTGAATTGATGATGGTAATGATAATGCTGATAGTGACTGATAACAGCAGAGAGGAGGAGGAGAAGGAAGAGGAGAAAGGAGAGAAAGAAGAAGAGGAGGGTGGTTTTGGTGAAGGAGGTAAAAAGTATTAAGTCAGAGAGGCTGAGCTTAATAAAAACATTGATTATAAGCTAATGCAAAGCCGGACATGGTGGCACACGCTTGTTATCTCAGCATTTGGGAGGCTAAGACTGGATGATCTGGGTTCTCGACCAGCCTCAGCTGCTTAGTGAGGCCCTCCACAACTTAGTGAGACCCTGTTTCAAAATAAAGAATAAAAAAATAGGGCTGGGGCTGTAGCTCAGAGGTAGAATGCCCCTGGGTTCCATCTCCAATACTGCAAAAAAAAAAAAAAAAAAAAAAAAGGCGCTAAGCTAATGCAATAATATCTATCTTGAAATAATTAAATAAAATTATGTAGTACTTAATGTATTACAGTACTTATCCTGGTGGCTATCACCTACCAGGGTTGAAAAATGGTCAGCTATTGTTATTTATCATTATTGATTTTTTTAAAGGAGATAAAGCATAGGAAGAGAAGCAAGGAGAGGACAGAAAAGATTGAATTGAATTTTGGGTTCAATTCTATTTGGCTTTGCTCCCTGCAAAGTCTTTGTTTTATCCAATTCAAGGAGAGAAAGGCTGAGCAGAAAGGATTTGGGAAAAAATAATGAGAGAAAATTCTCCAAATGAATCTCAGTACATGCAGAAACTGCACTGGCTACAACTGTTAGACTTGGGCAGAGATGGATGGGTCATTATAAAGGAGTACAACTTTGATTTTCCTTCTGGATTTACAAAGAGGTCATTCCAGCATCAACAAGAATGAGCAAAGAGATTTGAGGTGTAGCTATGACAGTGTGAGAGTTGGATCATACCTCTGACAGGTGCTACAGCCTCACTCTTTTTCTATTTATAAAGGTTTTTCCATGTGGTCTCATAAAGTAGACAGGCACTGTGTACCTAATTGCCAATGTTGGTGAAGTGCTCCAAGTGCCACTAAAATAAATGTGTCAAAATATTAGCATAATTAAAGAATGCATTTCCCTGCATATTTGATATTTTTGCAACTCAACTGTAAAAGCAAAAGAGACTGTAAAAGATATGTTTGTGTTTTATTCCCACTGTTATTACAAGGAAAAACAGTATGAGTTGATTTATCTGACTTGTAACTTCTAAACTTCATCTTCCTAGGCTCCTATAGCTCATTGTTTGCATATGTAACACTGTGCCTGACACAAAGAAGGTGTCTTGTAAACATGTGTTTAATGACAAAGTAAGTGAGGAACTAATGCAAATACAGGAACAATTTAGTGATTAGCTTTAACATAGCCCCATAACTACTTCCCACAAATCACTCCTCTGCACCTCTGCCCGTCTTTGTATTCAATGTCCATGACATATAGTCCCACCTAATTGATGTTTTAAAAACATCACACTATTTTTATATCAGAGATGATATGTTTTTACTAAAATCCTTGAAGAGAAAACTATGCTGCTAGCATTTACTCTTTGCTTGAATGTACAATGTCCTATATTTAAACCATGTGATTTATGATTTTTTTTAATTTAATGATTCTTTGCTTTGCCAAGACCAGATGGAGGATGAGAAGAGACACAAACAAGTCTGTTTGTGTTTTGAGCCAATAAAGGCACAAAAATCTCTATATCTGGACTACTTAATACATATTTATTAAAAATAATTAAGGATGATTCCTTCTTTTGATAGGCTTACATCACCACACTCCTACTAAATATTTATCTACAGTTTACAAAGTCTGAGAAGGTTGAGAGCCAAACCCAAGGATTAAAAAAAAAAAAAAAGAAAGAACTTGGATATGTGTGGTGTAAAGGCTTTTAATTCCAATGGCTAGGGAGGCTGGGGCAGGAGGATCACAAGTATGAGGCCAGTCTGGGCAAATAAGCAAGACTCTACTTCAGAACAAAATTTAAGAAGAATTAGGAATATTGCTCAGTGGTAGAGCACTTGCCTAGAAAACACAGTTTCGGCTTCAATCCTCAGCACCACAAACAAACAAATAAACAAACAAATTTTATAATATCAGAGACAGTTCTCCATTATAGTATTTTCTTATGTGATCCAACATCAGTCAATGTCTTTGAGATATGACAAACATAGTACCATATGTTGGGAGATACAAAAGCTGGGTACAATAGATCCTGTTCTAAAATGTACACAGGCAGCTTTAATATATTTTTATTTTTAACCATTCTTCATAAATTCTATGTCCTTTAAAACAAAGTTTGTTTTGTTAAACATCAAGGAGCTGAACTTTGTTCGGTACTGTGATATGACAGATGGAAAATAAAAAGACAGGGCAAAGATGTATTGGAGAAGTAAAGCATGGACTACCAAAAGAGAAAGGAAAGAAATAGAACGATCCACAGCAATCTATGTTTGCTTGACCTCTGAAGGACTTTGGTCATACCTGGTCTTTTCTCTGTCTTGTCTTAATCCTTTTCAAATGATTAATTAAATAAAATTAATAATCATAAAATGTTACCTTTCTCTTACATAAATTTAAATTCAGTATTATGGGATTAACAAATGTCTAATTTTCCCAAGTAATCATGTCTCAATTAAGCATAATTTAGTAAATATTTTAACTTGTCAGGGGACAACTGAAACTGTTCATGATGACACTATAGTCTTTTTTTCCCCCTTGAGGTAACTCAGTAAAACATTAGAATCTAACTTTCCCTCATCTTTCAACACTTCATATTTGAAGTGAAGAATGTGCTAAATATGTACACACGTAGTGGCAAGAAAAATTTATTTAAGACTTAAGTAATTTAAAGAATGAGTTATGAATGAATAAACTGAATAAACATTAGAAAGATCCTTTGTATATTCACACTTTATATACATAACATCTATAAACATTCATATAAATCATTAACATACACACTATATACACAATTATATGTGCACAGACATATGTACATCAAGCTTTACTAACTTTTACAAAATTTATGGGGTCACATATTAATGTTTAAAATAACAAAAACAAAAAGAAGTTAATAACAGTTTAAAACACATTTGCCTTCATTGTTGTATTGCATGATTAGCATATGTTAAAAGCAATGCGCAGGAATATAATTCAACAACAAGCAAAGAATTAGCAAACAACCACAACATGCCTCAAAAACATAGCTCTAAAGTGAAATAAACTGGCACAAAAGTCCAAATATTGTGTGATTCGCTAATATGAGATCTCTAGAAAGGCAAAAATAAAGACAGAAATGGGAACAGAGACTACAATGGACCCAAGGGGGTCATTTGGATGTAATGGGAATCTTCTAAAATTGAATTGTCATGATGGTTGGTAAAACTCCATAAATTTAATAAAAATGATCGAAGTGTATACTTTATACATAAAATATGTAAATTATACCTTAATAAAGCTATTCTAAAAATCTGTGCATTTACTCATGGATGAAGTAGTGAAATATTTAGACAACACAGAAGGAGAAAACACTATAATAGGATTGTTAAATTCTGGAAACACTCACTTCTATGATGTAATTCTTTTAGAACACATCCATTTGGACTATTTATCTGAATTTCTTGGGATCATTTAAATGTACAACCACCTTTAGTAAAAAAGAAAATTGATATTAAATATGGCTTAAGGCATGAATTAGGTTTTATTCTGGAAACCCAAATTAATCTTTCAAGGAATTTTAATGAAATATTTTAATTAAGCATGTCACATACTTTTAACTCCTACTTTTCCTCATGATAATTATATCAAATCACTTCAATATCTTTTTATTTTTTAAATTATTTTATTAGTGCATTGCATTATACATCATGGTGAAGTTTAATGTGATAAAACACATGTACTCAAATATCTTTTATATAAACACCATCTTTCCATTTTCACAAAGGCACTTGAATTTATTCAAGAGGCAAGACCAGCTCTTTTGGGTAATGGAGTAGCATTTTCCTAATTGGGACTGGAATTTCCAATACATGACTGAGAACTCTGTGTACTAGAAATCTGAACAAAAATATGAGCCTCAATATTGAGATGTTAGGCCTGGAAATGGGTGCGTCCATGATGAATTTTCAAGAAGAGTTAAGATTTACTTTTCCAAAGAATAGTCAAATTAAACATTTATTTAAGAAATAATTATTGAGAATCTACTGTGAGCCAGAAATATTTTAGGCAATGGGGAGAAAGCTATAAAAACAAAAATCAAATTTTAGGTTTTTTAATTTCCTCTTTATTATTTCCAAAGCTTCAGTAAATCTCTGCTTAATGGCTTGTTTAATAGTGTTGTGGGTAATTTAAAAATTAGATCATGTTCATGCTTAGTAAAGACTACTGAAGCAAAGCACAGTCTTTCTGCTATAGAGCCCTCTCTGTGTTCAGCTCTGAGTTAGGGTGCCTTAGTTATCAGGGGGCAGGCATGGTCTCCCCAGGAGACCTAGATATTGATGGAGAGTAATTCAGAGAAGCCTAACCAAGGAGAAGTGTTTGCCATATATGGGGTTCATAAAAATCCTCTCCAGGCTCATTAAAGATTCACCTGCCCCTGCTCTAGACAGCTCCAACATTGTGGTTGGGGAAATGTTGTTTAAAGAAATACTTCACCACCATATGATCCAGGTATACCATTCTGGGTATCTTCCAAAGGAATTGAAATCAGAATGTTATAGTGATAATGCATATCCATGTCTATCCATGTCTATAGCAGCACAATTCATAAAAGCCAAGTCATGGAACCAGCTTAGGTGTCCACCAACAGATGAATGGATTGTGAAATTATGGGACATATACACAATGGAATTCTATTCAGCGATAAAGAAGTACAAAATTATGCCATTTGGAGGAAAACAGATGGATCTAGAGAATAATATGCTAAGTGAGATTGGCCAGTCACATAAAGTGAAGGGTCATATCTTTTTTTTTTTTTCATATGTGGGAGCTACTGAGAAATTGGGATATAAGAGGGTTTCTAGATATAAAAGGAAAACATGATATAAAAGGAGAAACCCCAGTGGAGCGAGGCAAGGAGTCTATGGGAGGTTGCTGGTGAAGGGGAGGGAGAATTAATGAAGGAAACATTTTCTTTGAATCTATGTACATATATAAAATTATCAGTGTTAATCTTAATATTGCATACAGGGAAGGGGATGGAGTAAGGAGGGAGCTGGTGAGAACCTCACTAAGTGCTGTGTGAATGTATGTGCCTATCACTCTGAACTTCATCATGATGTGATATTACAATGCACCAATAAAAGTATCTTAAAAAGAAACAGTTCCATTGTAACTATTTACCTATACAAAACTATTAATGTCAATATCAACAACTGTGTATGGGGAGGGAATAGGGCGGGAGCCAGGGGAAGGAATAGGGCGGGTAACTATTTGTAACCTATACAAAACTATTAATGTCAATATCAACAACTGTGTATAGGGAGGGAATAGGGCGGGAGCCAGGGGAAGTTCACCAGGTACTGTGTGCATGTATGTCTCTATCACTCTGAACTTCATTATGATATATGATTAGAATGTACCAATTAGAATTTAAAACAAGAGATTTAAGAGAAACTAGAGGAAGGTGAAGACACTAGAAAGAATGTAGAGGAGTGAGGTCTTGTTATGTAAATAACATAAGAATGATCCAAGTAGAGCAGGAATAGAAGACCTTCAAGGGACAGCCAGAGGAGGCATAGAAATCAACACATACAAAAGTTTACTTAGTTGATATTGTTTTATTATCAGGATTAGTATGACTTAGGCTTACCTTGGACAGCACTGGCTTCTTCCAAAATTTGCAATTATGAATGAAGCTGCTATAAACATCCACATGTAAGTTTTTGTACAGACACAGGTTTTTACCTCCTTCAAGGAAATACTAAAGAGTGTAAATGCTAGATTATAGATTGTATGGTAGTGGTATTTTGTTGTTGTTGTTGTTTGTTTGCTTTTTAAGTAACTGCTAAACTGCCTTTCAAATTGGCTTACCATTTTGCATTTCCACCAGCAATGAATGAGAGTTCCTGATGCTCTATATTCTCACCAGCCTTCAATATTGTCAATATTTTGGCCATTCTAACTAAGTGTTTAATAGAATTTCCTTTTTGCCTTAATATACAATTCTTGAAGGATTGTTTTATTCTGATAAATTGTGCAAGGTTATTTGCTTACTCCTCAAACTGAGAGGAAACTTTTAAAAATCTATATCTCTTATTATTTGATCATCTTTACTTACCAAATGAATGCTCCTAACTTCTTTTCCAATTCAGCTACTTCTAAAAAAACATTAAGTAAGCCTTTTCAATTCTGATCATTCCTCTACTTCAATCTAATATATACTGAGTATCCATCCTTTATCAGTCACTATGAAGATTAAGCAAAGTTCCTGTGCAACACTATTGTGCACTGAAAAATACATGATCCTTGACAGACCTGAATTAATTTAGAACTAAAGACAAACCTAATATCGTATCTTGCACATATGTTCCCAGTAATTAGCAGAATTAATGTGATTTCTCTCCACCTCGCTTTAGTTAGATTTGTATTTATTTAATACAACCATGTCCATCTTGCAAAGTTGTTTCTAGCATAATTTATTTCTAGCATAATTTATTTCCCTGTTGTTGACATCTTTCATCTTAACAAAAATATACTAATAACCCAATACAACTAGTAGTCTATATACTTACTAGCCTATATTTTAATGATTTGTACAGTTGCAAAGTAGTAAAAGATTTTTCTGAATGACTTTTCTTAAGGGGAAGGTAAATAGAGGAGCTTGATAGGGGAGAGATTATTAGCATTAGCCTGTTAGAATAGGGGAAGAAGTCGGCACAGTGTGTCCTTGTACAGTTACCTTCAGGGAAGCATGACCTGCACCCATATCAACACAGTGCTGTGATACTGAAGAGGCAGAAGTGACAGTTAAGTCAACTGGCCACTGATTCATTGTATGGGTGATGATTCACATGCAGCTGTTTGTATATCTCTCAAGGAGATGTCAGTATCACTTATCCATCATTTATGAAGAGTATATAATGTGTGAGGTATTTTTCTTTTTCTATATTTTAATTCTTACAGTAGCCTGTGAGGGTCAAAGTTGCTGCAGGTACAAATAGAAGATGAATGCATGATAAATCTGAGACCCAGAGAGATTTAATAACTTCTCTAAGGTCATATAGGTGTTTAAGTAGCTGCTCTAGAATTCAAAACTCAGACTGAGTAAATACAGCTCTTGCCACCCAGCTTCTAAATTGGATCATGAAATATGAGTTTGGTGCCAGAGATAAAAACAGTCACATCAGTCCAAATAAATTCAAAGACCTTCAAAGAAAGATATTGATGTAAGATACCATTGACAGAAGAAATTCAAACAAAGCATCAAAGCAATGTAAAAAAAAATGGAGAGGAATGTGTTTCTGCTATTCATTTTTTATAAGAATAACCTCGAATAATAAGGAAATATCGAGGGTGAAGAAGATTGTTGTCAACTCGCCACAAGCATTTCCTCAATAAAATATATTGAATTAAAGAGGAATGGAGCAGAAGATCCAGCATACCAAATAAATTCAAAGGAAGGAAGAGTATGGAATACAGAACTATGAGTAACAAGATGCAGAGACTATCAAAGAAGACCATGAAAAATTCAGCAAAAAGTTACAAGTCTGAAGAAGCAAAATAAATCCTGAAGGAATTCAAGAGAATTCTTGTTCAGAACATTTTGACCACTGAAAATCAAAGCAAGGAGCCAATATAAACACAAAAAGGACATGGAAAAAAATGATTATATTTATAGCCACACTACCAACCACAGTCCTTTGGTTTGCTTTAACTTTGACCCTTCCCAGAGTAAATGTTATGAATGGGTACACACTATACAATGATAATGAAAGACATTCATAAGAAGGCAGCAAATGATATTCAGACACATATAAATTCAGAACTGGTTCCCCAAGACATTTTAATAGATTATGAACTACATGTATCTCAGATAATATTAAGAGTGGCAATTTACCAGAACTATACATAACATGCATTAAATTATACAGAATGGAAATATTTAAGAAACTACACAGGGATGTCACAAATATAGATCAAATTCCAAGATAAATTAACACATCCTATCGGCATGCATGCAGTCATTTCATTAAAATGATTAAAAACAGAACTGTAGCTACTTGGAAAGTTTGGGGCCTATGAACAATCATTTCCCTTTATAGAAAAACAATGTGACATGTTTAAATTATTGATAGTAGTATTTGGTATGTGTACCCCAAACCACAGCAATTAGTCATTTAATAATAGATTATTGATAAACAACTTCAGGTAGTGAGTGCACACATAAGTAAGTGACATTTAACTATCACCCTGTTCTCATAATAACATTAGGGAACAAAAATATTCTTAAAACATTACAAAGCTAATTGTAATAGAAATTATTGGATCTGAGGCATCTGGAGAGAGGGAAAATGCCCTAATTTGTTACTGAGTAAACCCCATTAACAGGGAGTTTTACTAGGTAAGATACATAGTCAAGAAAAGTCTCTAAGCAAAGTTGTGAAGAGTATAGATTAGTCTCAGTCTAGTCAATGAATACTCATACTCATTTCTCCCAAGGGCCAGCAAAAGTTCCCAATAAAACATCGCCTAAATTGCACCTCATTCTTTGACAATAAGAAAGTACCTCATTTTTGCAGAGCACAATGATACCCATAAAGCTTTGATAGAAATTGTATTTGATTCTACTTACATTGACTTGGGGGAAGGAATGTGTCTCAAATGTAAAACAGAAATGATGACGTTTAACAGCCCTAATGGGTGCATCTATTCATAAAAGCAAAACAAGGAAATGCAATCTTATTGAAACTTCATTGTCACTGTTCAAATTGGTCAGCTGGAAGAAAGGCTAGAACCAATGGTCAAGCAACTGATTTCTCCGCATTGTGCTTTATAAATGCTGCTCAGTAAATGGAAAGTGAAAAGCAAGACATGAGGAAAAACTGAGGAAAGCAAATAGATATACAACTCCATCAATGTGCACTAGAATTCTTGGTTAAAGTCAACCAAACCAAACCAAAGCATTTTAGGGTGGCATGTTACAAATAGAAAGTTACATCAATTAGGTCAGATCATTGAACTGCAGTTATAATCAGCTGGTTTATTCTCTTTTTAATGGGATCATCATCCTCTTCCCACAAGAAATGCCTCTCAATCCCTACCAAAATTTTAGGTCTGAATTCTGTAACACTACTTAATGCAAAAGAGGCAGATGAATTTCTAGATCAATAGCTCAAGACTTCAGCAATCTCTAAATCTTCTCATCACTCCAGTTTTAGCCTTTATGTAATAGATTAAATTATTAACCCCAAGTTTTATTTCCCCTAGAATAAAATTGAATATCCATTGCCTAGTGGTGAGAGATCTACAATGCCATGTATGAAGCCATGTGATTTTGTTTTTGCCAACAAGATATTAGAAGGCGTGATTCAAAATGAAGTTAGCAATGTGCCTCTCTCTCTGTGATAATGTAGTGATCTGCTATGAAAAGGACATTCTCTAGGGATATCCCATTTGGGTCCCAGAATAAAATACATGAAAGAGAACTAATCTACACCTCTAGATTTTAGCCAAGCCTTGTTGACCCACAGCATTGAGTAGAGATGTAGGTGATCCCATATTGTACTGGACAAAATGACTGTGAGAATAAGTACTCTTGAAGGTGTTATATTTTGGGGTTGTTTCTCAGCATTACTATGGCTATAGCTGACTGATACCCATGATTCTGAGTGGTAGTAACTACAATCTTACTTACCTTGTTCTTTTCAATCACACAAAAAAATTATGTTCTATCTACAATAAGCAAGATAATACTCAAATCTACCCAATAGTCCTTGCTAACCTGAATCCCTTTGCTTGACCATTTGTAATAACGTATAAAATTCTCTTGATGTTCTTCCTAATTGAAGCTGGCTATCTATCTGCATCTATATATAGTAATTATCAACTGATTTATATATGATGCACTGTAAATGAATAATGTTTTGTTGAGGTACTAGGAATTGAACCCAGGAACATTCTACTTCCAAGCTACAACTCTAGTCCATTGTATTCTTTGTTTTGAGACAGGCTCTCCCTAAGTTACTGAGGCTAGCTTAAAACCTGTGATATTTCTGTCTTTGCCTCTCAAGTACTAGGATTGTAAGTATGTACCAGCATGCCTGGCTAAATAACAACAATTAATGCTACTTTTTACTAAGAAACTGTAACATTACAGGCATATTTAAATCTTCATTTCAATGAATTTTCACCATACTGGAATATTATTAAATTGCCATTTTCTTGGTTCTGTTTCTTTATTATTATCTATCCTCTACATTTTCAGATCAGAGAAGTTGAGTAACTTGTCCAAGATATCATAGACATCTGTGATAAGAGCCATGACTCGGGTGTTGGTTTTTATGTATGTCACATCATTAAGATGAAGAGCATGAATTTTTCAAGTAATAAAATAGACATCTATGCTATAATTTAATAATTTCTAAGGAATGACACTGGCCACTGTGTATCTGTGGGATCACTGATAAAAAAAAATTCTTGGTTCACCTGAAAGATAGCATGAACTAAAATTTTTGGCAAGTATCATCAGAGAATTGAAGACAGATTAGATAAGGCAATACAGTTCCTCCTCAAAAAATGAATATTGTAAATAAAAAGCCCTTGTGAAGAAGAGTCATGGGGAAGCTTATATGTTTGGACATTTTTCCTATGTAGGATCCTAGCTTCATTCGGTTTCTAAATGAAAGAATAACATAATATAAACGGTGCTAAAACTCTGGAACCATAAAAAACTGCATTCAATCCTGTTTCTTGCTGAGTTATCCTCAAAAAATTTCTTACATTGACATCTCAGTTTCTCATCTGTAAATTGTGTCTAATAAAAGTACTTCCTGAAGCCGTTGAGAAAATTACGTAAAAATGTTTTGTAAAATAATTTAGTACACTATCCAGGTTGGATATTCAAGTAGTTGTCTGCAAATATATGCACTGAACTTCCATAACATCACTGAGAATGGGAACTTCTTTTTCCTAAAGGACATTAGGCCTTTCCAAGGCAAAGAAAGGCAAGAAAAATATACACAAAGAAGGGGAGAAGGAAAGGGACTTGCAAGAAATTTAGATTGCTTGGGTAGCCGGCATGGAAAAATGCAACCCAAGGTAAGAGGGCAGGTGACATGTGGCCAAGTGGGTGTATGTGTAAGTGAGCACAGAGGGATTATATCTCATATAAGCAATGGAGATGCCCTCACAGCCCCTTGGGATTGCCTGTGTTTAAAGGAGAGTGGAAGCAATTTAAAATGCAGTTACGTCCATTCTGTACCAGGGAGATGAGTCCGTATCTTGAGCTGCTGTTTTCACCTCTTCATTGTTTATCAAGACTGAGTCTAATTGGTTTGATTGGAATCATGGGAAGTCACTAATTAAAATGATTAACAATATCAATAACAGCAAAGGGAACAGAAAAGCAAGCCTCTTATTTTTAATGGACTGAACACTGATTCTTGCTGGCTGAATGAATAAAAGTTAATTGAGGAGTGACACAGGATAACAAATTTCTGAAATGTCTATTTTTGTGTTCTTAATAAAGGGCATATTTTCTAGAAGCAAAGAGCTACACTAAAATTATAAATCCTGACAAGATTGTTTTTCTCCCTCACAAACTGAATTAAAACCAATTCCCGACCTCGGAATGTTTGCAGGCAACTTGTTACCAAAGATGACTTCTACTGGGTGCTATGCTTAACCCTGGTTTTATTTTAGCTTTGCCACTGACCTTCAGGTTACTCCAATCTGCTGTTATTTACAAATGTGGTTTTTGAAAATAGGCTTTGAATAGAACAGAACATAGACAGAGTAACAAGACACAATATAAGCTCAAGCAGAGAAGAAAAAGGCAGACTCTCTGAGCATCTCCTTACTATCATATTATATATTATATCTTGACACTGCCAGTCTGGCTTATTTCTGAAACAAAATGAAGCCATTTGAATGGTAGGTAACATTTCTCCACTTAAAATGTTCATCCTGTTGAGGTTAGATATAGAATGTCTTCTGAAAGAGTTCATGTATTGGTGCTCAAAGTTGATAGAATTAAAGCACGAGAGTTGTGTTTTCATCAGTCGATAAATCCATTGTAGTGGATTTACTAGATGGTAAACTAGGCAGGTGGGGTGCGGCGGGAGTAGGTACTGTGCTTTATCTTTGAATCTCCGTTGTTTACTCTCTTGCTTCTAGCCTTCATGAGGTGAAAGCAGAGCCCTGGCTCTCTCCCTCACTCTGCCTCCTCTCCTGCTGCCATGCCCTCAGCTCTGTAGATGTAACCAACTTGACATTGACTGAACTCCTGAAATCTCCACAACTGAGAGCAAATAAATCTCCCTTCCTCTAAGTTGTGCTATTCAGGTGTATGGGTTACACAGTGAGAATGCTCACTGAAATAATACTCTATGGCTTTATTCCTAAGGCCCCACCCACCTTCTTCCTTGAGGTAGATAAGCTCAATGTCTGCAAAATCACATGTATCTACATTTGGATTATCTTCCTGGCTGCTGAGGCTGAGATAACTAGTCAGAGCCTATAAATGCCTGGCTTTCCTTTGTCTTCCTATCGACATTGAGTCCAGAAAGGACTCTAAATTAAGACACAGCAATCCTTGATAAAGTTACCTACACTTTGGAAACCTGAGGCAGTTCTTGTTAACAACTCTATACTTACATCTTACAAATTTTTGGACATTTATTTTCAATTGTGATTTAACTTTTGAATTAGGTATTATACTTGATGTAAGCCTGACTAACATTTGCATAAAATGTTACTGTTTCCAAAATGCATTCACAGACAACTGCATATGACCTTCCCACCATGCTTTCATGATTCAAGGAAGGGAACAGAGTGAAACCATATAATGAATGCACAGGCTCTGGGATGCTGAGAACTAAGCTTAGAGACTATCCCTACAGTGTCTACCTTTCTGACAGGAGGCAAGTTATTTAGCCTATGTTTCATTTCTTTACTTGTAAATTAGAAACACATATATTATATACCTAATAGGGCTGCCATGAAGATTTGGAAAACTAATTTTTGTCAAAGTGCTTAGAGTATCACCTGGCCCTGAACAATTAACTCAATCAATGTTAGCTGGTTTACTACTCAGATTGCTACCACTATTCGATGAGATTTTTTGTTTGTTTGTTTGTTTTGGGGGGGGCATGGTAGCAGATTGCTTTTGCTTTTGAATCTCTAGTACCTAATACTGGGCCTGTCATATAGCAGGTGCTTAATAAAAAACTGTGCCACCATTTGCAAGCTGACAAGTGGAAATTTCAAGAGTAAAAGTGACTGTAGCCTTCCATCCTTCAGGCAGAATCAGGACAGGAAACCAAATGTTCTTAAAGTACAATGATTTTCCTACCACAGCCATAACTCTGCTCAAACCAAGGTGACCAGTTACTTATCATCTTATCCCTTGGACCTATTAAAGTGCTTGGCACTGGGAACACTCTGTCAATACTTGATGGATTGAATTTTCTCTTTTGGATGCTGTCTTCTTATGTTGCAGAATAAAGCAGAAAAGGCTGTTGCACTGTGTTCTCACTCACTACACAGCTTCTCAGGCCCTCCTCTCTCTCTCTTTTTTTTTTTTTTTCTTTTCATAAAGATATATTCTCTTAGTATATTTGCTCTTTTTTTTTTTTGTGGTACTAGGGATAGAACCCAGGAATATTCTACCTCTGAGCGACACCCCCAGCCCTATTTTTATTCTTTTTTTCATAATAAACAAGAAGGAGATTTTATTACTAATCTGGGTCAGGGTTGAGTCTTACCCAGATTAGGGTTCCGCCTAAGTATAGAGGCGTCATGGCAGTGGAACCTGGAACCTGGGTTCGTTCAGCCTTATATAGAGGTGTACAGAGGTGGGGAAACTTTTCGCTCATGCAGGAATGGTAAAACAGAGAAAGCACGGGGATTGGTGGAGCCCTGTTACCATAAGGGAGGGGACTGTCCTGTTTCAGGAAGGGAGGGGGCTATTCCGGAAGAGAAGGGGCTGTCTTGTTTTGGGAAAGGAGGGGTTTGTCCTGTTTGGGGAAAGGAGGGGGCTGTCAACACCCTACATTCCCCCCTTTTTCTTTTGTTTATATGAGGAATCCTCCTCATATACTATATACAGGGTTGGACTAGGTTTGATACTGTTGTCCGAGGACCATGAGTTGTACTATAGTTTGCAAGACCCAAATATGAGTATGAGAATAATCAGTGGCCCTAATACCAAAGTCCACAAAGACGACGTTGATGAAATGCAGCACAATTTCCTAGCCTTCAGCGTGAGCTTCAAGGGGTTGTCAGGGTTGGCTGTCACTGTCCACTCCTTTTGGACTCTCTTGATGTCCTTCTCACTGACCTTCTGGATCTGGGAGTGATGTATTCAGAGTCCTGTGCCATCCACCTTTAGGGTAGTTGGGGTAACAAGGACAACCATGTAAGGCCCTTTCTATGTAGCCTCTAATGTCTTCTGGTGATGCCGCTTGACCCAGACCCAATCTCTGGATTCAACATCGTAGACAGGGGTTTGAAGGCCTACGCTCTCCATCCACAGGGCACTGAGAGCCAGCCAAATATCTCTTTGCACAGCCTGGAGAGACCGCACAGCTTCAAGTAATCCTGTGGGCCCCTGTAAGGAATTTAGAATCGGCTTTCACAGCAGGATGGGGGTGGAGAACCAAACATGATTTCAAAAGAGGTTAAATTAAGCACGTATGGCATATTTCTGACCCCGTATAAGGCATAGAGAAGGAGCATGACCCAGTCTCTGCCAGTTTCTATTGCCAATTTGGTTGAAGTCTTCTTTAAGGTTCTATGCATCCTTTCTACCTGCTCAGAACTCTGGGGGTTGTATTCACAATGCAGTTTCCAATTAGTCCCCAGAGCTTTGGAAAGCCCTTTTATAATTTTACTTACAAGGGAGGATGCTTTGTCCAATCCTATAGTAATCAGAACTCCATATCTAGGTATTACTTCTTCTAACAATTTCTTTGCTACTATCATAGCCATCTCCCTCTTAGCAGGGAAGGCCTCCTCCCACCCCGAAAAGGTATCCAGCATAATTAGTAAATACTTATACCCATACTTGCCTGATTTTACTTCTGTATAATCTGTTTTTTATTCTTTCTTGTAATCCCAGTACTTGGGAGGCTGAGACTGGAAGATGGAAGATTTGGGTTTGCGGCCAGCACATTTGTTTTTAACAACAACAAAAAATGAAAGCAAGATATATACTTTCTTCAAACAAATGTTTTATAGAAGCCAAGGGATATAATAGGTTAAAGAAGAATCCAATTCTGGGATATCTCCATGGATTACAAAAGCAAGAATACTGGAGCCTTGAACTCGCCACAGAGCTGCTCTTCGTCTCACAATCCCATTCCTGCTAAGCCCCCAAGTCAAGGTTGCTGAACCTTCAGGATTTCAGTAAACACCTTTATAAATCCATTGCTTTGGGCCCAGCAATTTGTGTATGCTACTGGAAGCAGCTTCCACTTATCTAAACTCTTTCAATGTGTTAGTGGAACTGTTTGTTTTCAAAGAGGGTCAACTGAAGTAAATGCAGTACTATGGATCTTCCAAAGTAGCTTAACTAAACAGTGATACAGTTGCTAAGCAAGAGAGCAAAGTTCTAATTCCTTTGTATTAAAAAAAAATAAAAAGGTGATAAACCTCATCTTACTTTTAATCCTTTAAAATTAAAGCTTCAGTGGCTAATTAGTCAACTTAAAGTCAATGAAACTTTAACATTTTGGCTTATCTTGGTTGGTTGGTTGGTGATTGGTATATAGGAGAACCCAGATTTAAATTTAATTTTCTTCTTATTTTAATTCCTACATTTTAACTCAGTTCTCCAGCAATAAATTACATGATTCTTGATATGATGATGAAATTCTCTGCTTTCTGAATGACTAATATGGCTTGTCAAATATATTTAAAGCCTGTGTTTACTTAATAGCAAAGTTTCTCAATCTTACACATCTGTTTATCCTTTCCAGTTAAAATAATGTGCTTGTAGCAATTATGCTCATCCCCCCCCCCCCCCCCCCGCAGTACTGGGGTTGAACTCAGGAGCATTCTACCTCCCAGCTACATACCCAACCCTATTTTTAAGTCTTTATTTTTGAAACAGGGCCTCACTAAGTAGGTGAGAGTTGCCGTGAACCCAGATCCTCTGGTCTCAGCCTCAAAAGTACTGGGATTACAAGCATGTGCCACCACACCTGGCAATTTTGCTCATCTTGGAATTCAAATGAGATCCAGAAAAAAAAAAAAAGAGAAAGCTATTTTGGTGTTGGTGAACGTAATAGTTATTTTTTAGGGCTAAAGTTTTCTGAAGATTCTAAATGTAAGTTTGAGAAATTTGCTACTGTTTAATAAATGTATATAGAGTTACACGATTACATAATATACTGTATAAAGCTGTATAATCTTTTAAAATTTGTCAAGATACTGAATTTTGTAATTTCTATAAAGCATTTGCAATAAGAAATACATATTACTGTAATAATATTTTCCTGTGGGAAAATATGAGTTGAGTATGTCTTTTTAAAGGCTTTCTTTCCATAATGGCTATGTGTTGTCAATGTGAATAAGCTGCTCTATGTCCAATTATTTTACTAGTAAAATAAAAATGAAAAATAAGAAGGAATTTTTCATAAAGAACCTAAATGGTTATATATAAAACATTGGTAAGGTAACATAAGCTATTAATGAAATACAAGAAAGTAGGTATTTAAACTAATGTGAAATGTAAATAAAATGGATTCAAATTAAATTCATTTGCACATTAATTTGCTTAATTATAGATGTTTCACATCTAAATTTGCATTTGAGACTATGAGAGAATATTGCTTTACTTAGTTTTCTTTTCTCTCAGAGCTGGGCCGTACTTGTGAGGCTGATACAGGAAAATTGCAGGTTCAAGACCAACCTCAGCAATAGTGTAATTCTCAGAAACCTAGTGAGATCCTGCTTTGAAACAAAAAATTAAAAACTGCTGGGAGTATAACTCAGAATTAGAATGCCTCTAGGTTCAATCCCCAGTACCACACACACACACACAAATCACTGAGGAAAATTCCAGAGATTTTAACTAACCCAGGCATGTTAATAAGTAGGAAAATGGATCAAAACATAGAAACGTGCATCTAGGCACATCTTCTACCACCTGTCTCCTATATCCTCTGCAAATGTATTACTATTTCAAATCCATAACCTCAATCAAATATCATTCCTGGATATCTGCCTGCGTAAATCCCTTCCTAACTTCTAGTGAAATCTTAAACAGAGTTAAATATAGCTAAACAATAAATAAATAAATAAAACTTGGGCTACAGAAGCATATAGTTCTCTGATTGCTTCAAATATAGCTGGCTGACTAATTAATACAAGAATGCCCATTCCCAGTCTTTCTTGCTTGATGGTCTCCACGATGGATACTATGAAAACAACACACAGTCCCAGATTCCCTTCCAAATGTAGATGTTCATACGATACATTCCTGGCCAGTGGGGTATAAACAGGAGTCTGTTATATCACTGATAAAGTCAGTTTCTTTCTAATCAGTGGGATTGGCATGGCCAGACTTGACATTTCCTTTTCTCTTCTTCTTGCCTTGAGTATAGATTCCATGCTTGTAATGAAGGTAGTCCTCTTGTGAGAATGCACAATAGACATTCATAAGAGGCAGCAAACCATGGCTCTGATGAGGTTGATTTGCAAAATAAAAATAAATGATTATCTACCTCAGAATTTCTTGGTATGTAAGGAATTTAAACCTTAATTATTTAAGACAGTGCTAGTTTGGTGATTCTTACACAGAAAGAACCTATCTCTCTCTGTTGGCAGGTATCTATTCAATGTGTTCACTTTGCTTTGTAAGTGAATATCCTTGAATATTTCTCTCAATACCTGATTTTAGAAATCACATCTAAGTCCATACTTCTCAAACACTAAGGTTTGAAAACCCAGTGAACTTGCTCATTATTTGCTCCAATTATAAAGGAAAATGAAAGCATTAAATTCTGAATCATTGCCAAGATAACTAAAAATGAAAGAAAAATGAAACCTCCAAAAGTCACTAATATTTAGCATACTACTACTGCAATATTCTTAGTAGCACGAGCAATATGAATTCATATATAGACAATCCATCTAAACCATAAATTTGCTAAATATGTATATTTGGTAACAAGCTTTTAAATGTGCTTACTATAATGAGAATAACCTTCTTTCAGGTAACTTACTGCATAGAAATGCAGATCAATACTTGTAATTCAGAAACCATTTCAGGAAATATCAGAAGCTATCAATTGTCCACTAATTAGAAGATTGTTTTTCTAAGTAAACAGCTACAAAAATGCTAACTGTTCAAATCATTGTAATCATGCTATTTGTCCTATTCTCTAAAGGAATCTTAAACAAAGCCTACAGTGATTGCTTTGTTATTTCAAATATGCCTAGTAATTTTCCAGTGTACTAAAAGACATTCAGTGTTGACACTGTCAGGGGAAAAAATTGGGAGTCTGCCTGATGGAACTGCTCATTTTCAGTCAACATAATTACTCTGAATTAACACATCTGCTATTTAAACAATATCACACTTTCATTTTTTCCTTGCTAATAATTAACTTGATGGGATCGTGCAGCGTTATTTAACTTGAATAAATATAAGAATGCTTTCTATATTCTGAAATTTGTGCTAAGTCTAATGAAATACTTGGGCTTGAGCTACTGTCAGTCACATAACCCAATTGTATGACCTTCCCAAACAAGTCAAAACAAAGAGAATAATTCTTAGAACATATAGAAATTCATGTAATTTTGGGGGGAGGGAAATCAATGCATATGGAATATTCTTTAAGACTTTCAATACAGCTTTCTGTCATGAAATGTCCAGTCATTACCAAGGACTGTCAAAATAATCTTCTTTGCTCACAGTTTTGACCACATTTTTCCCTTTCTCAAACCTTCAGGGCTGCTTGTCACTTTCTGTATTAAATTTAAAGTATTCTCACTGGTTCAGGGGCTTTCAGCTGCCCTTGTTTACAATGTCTTTCTTAATTTTCCTTTTTCCATTGTCCACTCATTACAGTCCCTATACTTCACAGGACTTGATATGCTGCAAAATAGCTAATTGGAAGAATGACACATTAAAAGTCAGGAAGCACAAAATTTGAAGAAATCATATAACCTCCTTGAATTTTTCCTTTTCTCCCTACCCCTCATAGAAAAGATCAAGGGGTATTCATAGATTTTTTTCCTCCACTGCATCTTTCTGTTGCAACCACTCATCCTTATATGATTACTTTAAAATCTACTTCATGTTTCACTTTATCTCAAATACTTTGTCATCTATAGTATATAAAGGATATGCAGAATAATTGCAAAGTGAATTTGAGGCCCTGGAGAAAGATTTAGTATTTATGGAATACGTAATTGACTGACAACATTACTTTAGTACTTCATTTAAGAAGTACTTGCACAATGGAATTGTACTCATCCACAAAGAAGAAGAAAATTATATCATTTGCAGGGAAATGGATGGAACTAGAGAATATTGTGCTAAATGAAAATCAGCCAGTTTCAGAAAGTCAAGAGTTGTATGTTTTCTCTTATGTGGAAGCTAGAGAGAAAATAGAAAAAAAAAAAAAAAAAAAAAAAAAGGTCGGGGGAGACTTTAGATAAATGAAGAAATAGATCTGTAGAATAGTTGAAGGGGATTGGGGGAGAGAAGTGGGAAGAGGAAAAAGAAGAATTGATGAAGAAATTTGTTCAAATAATGTTATGCCCATATATGAATATATTACTACCAATCTCACTAACATGTATGAAGGAGGAAGGGGAGTCGTATGGGATAAGGAAGGAAAAATACCAAGTAATCTGTGCATTTATGTTTGCATCAACTTGAGCTTGCCACAATATATAATTATAATGAGATAAAAGTATCTAATAGAAATATTTGTGAATATCATCTATTGAAAAAATTAAAATACTCAAGATGGGTCCTATTTTCATTGCTTATCAGTTTATGTTTTATTTTATACCATATTGTTTCTTTTTAATTTTTAAACTTTATTCTTTTTTCTTATTATTTTTTATTATTGATTCAATCATGAAATTTTCTTCAACTCCAGACCCTGGCAGTAAGAGTTTATAAAAGGCAAGTTGAGATAGGCTATATCGTGGACATCTTCCTTTCCAGACCTTGCAACAATCCCCAGGAGGAAGAAAAGTGAGGCCCTTCATAATTCTCCCCTCTTAGCACTTGTGTTTTATTTCACCATTAATGCTACAAATATAGTTGCAGTTTAATCACTGGGGACATCAAAATAATTTATGCTTCAAGTAGAGTTAAGATCTTCAATCTATGTCCTGTGTTTTTTCAATAGTTATTGGTTAACTATCTGTTATGTGATTTCCTCTTGTATTAGTCAGTGTTCTCTAGAAGAACAGAACCAACAAGATATGTGTGTATATAATTATAAAAAGGGATTTATTAGTTTTTCTTGCATGATCAGATACTAGATAGTCACACAATTGTCTCACTCATACTAGAAAGCTAAAAGAACTGGTAGCTGCTCAGTCCAAGAAGCTACACTCCTCAGAGCAAGAGGGACCAATGATGTTGCCCCAGTCTAAGATTGAATAACTGAAAACTTCCTTAGAGAAGCATTTATGGGAGCCCTTGTAGGATGAGTGAAGAAGCTGGAGTCTGTTATAGGTGGATAGCAGTAGTTACAGACTCATCTACTCAAGAAGATCTAAGCTTGTGTTCATCTTTGCTTCCTCCTTCTTTCACTTTTTGTTCTATCTCACCCTAGTGGATACTGCTGCCCACATTCAGGGCATCATTCCCCCTCAGTTTGTTGGCAAGCATGCCAATCATCTCTGGAAGCACCATCAGAGACATATCCAGAAGTCTCTTAATCCTAGGCCTTTCCTAGGCTTCTCTCAATCAAATCATGTTGACAACCCAGTTTAACCATCACACTTGTTCTCATAGTCCCTCTTGAATGTATCCACTAAGAAACTACTCCTGACAAGATTGATAATGATTGTTACATTGATGAAGATAACAGTGAAGTTTCAGTCTATACCTTACTCGACATATCAGGAATATCTGACCCACTTTTTTTTTTTTTTTTTTTTTTTGCGGTACTAGGGATTGAACTCAGGGGCATTCTACCTCCGAGCTATACCCCCAGCCCTATTTTTTATTCTTAATTTTGAAACCGGGTCTCACTAAGTTGCGGAGGACCTCACTAGGTAGCTGAGGCTGGCCACGAACCCGGATCCAACGGTCTCAGCCTCCCGAATGCTGGGATTACAAGCGTGTGCCACCATGCCCAGCTTATCTGACCCACTTAACTACTGCCTTTCTTTTAATTCATTTCTGCCCCAGCATTAGGGCATAATTTCATCAGTTTCTTCCATTCCTGCTGATAGTTCTTTTTTTTCCTCTTTGCTGGTTCTTGGTCATTTTCTCCATCTCTTAATGCTGGAATATCTCAGGAATTTATTTATGTACCCTATCCTATTTTTGACACTACTTATTGTTTTGATGACCCCATCCAGATTCCTTCTTTTCTATATAATCACTGTGTTAACAATGCCCAATTCCATCTCCATGTTCTGGACAACAAAGGTTCATGTGAAGCTACTATTAGTGTCTAGTAAGCCTCAGAAATGTAACATGACTATAGCCAAATGCTTTCAGATTCCTTTAAAACAGTTTCATTTGATATTCCCAAACTCAGGGGACAAGGGTTAAAGCCTTTTGTTCAGTTGTATTCATTCACTCAAAAGAAATACTTTGGAGTCATGCTTGGCTATTTTCTTTTTTATCTTTCCCAACCCACATCCATTTGGTTAAAAAGGCATGATAGTTCAGAATATATTGACATCTGAGTATCTCTTATTATTTCTTCCTCTATTTCCCTGGTCCAAGGCTCTAATCTCTACCACTGAAATACCTCTCATTGTCTGTTCCAGCTAAGAACTTTCTTCTGTGCAACATTTCCACAAGCTTCTTTTCATTCTTAAAATAAAAGCCACATATATTATGTTCTTTACAAAGTCCCAATGCCCCCATTTCTACCTTTATGTAAATATCACTCCCCCAGGTAATTTTATTTTAAATTATCAAACATGCTAATTTGTTACAGCAGCCACAGAAATGAATAAGTATTTTAGTACTGGGAAGTGGTGTGCTGCTGTAACAAATTTCTAAAAAATGTAGAAGTGGCTTTGGAATGTGGTAATTGGCAGAGAATGGAAGAATTTGAGAAAAACTACCTTGAAAAATTGTCGGTTTAGCCAAGCGTGGGGGGTACATGTTTGTAATCCCAATTCTTGGGAGGCTGAGACAGGAGGATCTGAGGTCTAAAGCCAACTTCACCTACTTAGTGAGGCCTCTGGAACTTAGTGAGACCCTGTTTCAAAATAAAGAATTTAAAAAAAAAATAAGGCTGGGAGTGTAGCTTGAGGTAGAATGTTCCTTAGTTCAATCCCCAGTACCTCAAATAAAAAAATAAAATGGGTCTAGGGATATACCTCAGAGGTAGAATGCCTCTGGGTTCAATTCTCAGTACAGCCAAAAAAGAAAACAAAACAAAAATTGTGGGTTTAAATATATATGTTAAGGTAGGAATTGGGTAAGGGTTAAATGAGACTTGTGTGCATGTATGCCTCTACCAGTTTGTACCTCACAACAATGTATGATTACAATGCACCAATAAAATAAAATTAACATATATATGTGTTATATGTGTTAACATATGTTTAAAATAATATGTATATATCATGTTAAAAATCTGCCACTGAGAGCTTGGAAAGCAGAGAAAAGTATAGAAAGTTCTATCATCTTATAGAAAACAGGTATCCTCATAAGCTGAATGTTGGTAGAAATATAAATACTAGGGCTTTTCTTGAGAGGGCTCAGAAGGAAATAAAAAGACAGCTAAGGAGAGGTGATCCTTGTTATATAGTTGCAGAAAAAATGCCTTTCAGAATTAGCAAAGAGAACTTGAAAACTAAATTTCTGAGCAAAACATTGAAGATGTGGGCTAGGCTAACCTCACTGCTTACAGTAAAATGGAAGAGGGAAATAATAGTGGAAGAAATTGCCTAGGGTACCAAAAATGCTAAAATTATGACATACAGTATTACAAACTTTTCTCTGGACAGAAGACCAAGGGAAAGGTTGGACATTTTGCTGGTGCTTGAGGGATTAGATATGTGATTCATGGGTTCACACAACTATCTAAGCAGGTCAGGAATAGAGATAGGGTTATTCAGGAAAGATCTGTTGAGGACCTTCCTGTCTGATGCTGCAAATCCCTATGGCATACACAGGAGTTCTGTAAATTTTTGAGAATATTATACCATCAGAAACACTGCTACTTCCAGCTGGGACTGAAAGAGACAGAGATGGGCAAAAAGAAAGAAAATTACAATTGAAATAATGCTGTGTACATATGCTAAACTACTAATCTCAACCTCAAAGACATATGGGGAAGGGGTCAGAGAGGGTGGGACCCAGAGTGAAAAGCTCCATGAGTTGTATACATGCATTTTCCTATCACTCTATAACTCAATAATTGCAATGCACCAATAGCTCTTAAAAATTCTACTGGCAGAAAAAAGATTGATATAATGATTCAGCTAAAAACATGAAAGAAGAATGGATCCAATGGATAATGGAGGTCTAGAAGTCAGAGGCCTGGGCACAGAGGCTGGGGGTGTCTATCCAAAGAACAGAAGTAATGATCCAAAGGTCATGTAACCTTGAGCCACAGAAGCCTTCTATAGTAATGGAGTTTGCCTGGTTAAATTTTGAAATTTCTTGGGACCCCTAACTTCTCTCTCTCTTTCTCTCTTTCTCTCCCTCTCTCTCTCTAAACAGGAATGCCTATGACTATTATCCTATACTTGTCTCATTCCTTGCTTTTTGGTAAGATGTTTTCTAGTTTCACAGGACGAGAGATGGAAAGGAACTTTGCCTCAAGATGGATCATAAGTTTCATTCATATCTGATTTAGATAAGGTTCAGGATGAGATTTGGGAGTTTTGAGCTGATGATATTATAGTAATTTGTTATAGCAGCCACAGGAAACTAATTTAGTAAGAAGTTATCTGCTTAAAATTGCAACTCTTTCATGCTATCTATAACCCTCCCCTGCTTCATTTTATTCATGTATGTCTTCATAGCATATGTATTTATATTATTTTTAAAATAAACCCGATATATATGTATATAAAACATATATATGCATATATATATATATACATTTTTACTTCTTTATTTTGTTTGCTGCCTGTAGCATTATTATGATTAAAGCTTAAAAAGAGTAGCCACTTTTTATCTTTCTGTTTTTGTTTTTCTCTATTGTACCTCCTATGTCTTGATTAGTAACACTGGTACATGACAAGAACTTGAAAATATTTTTGAAGCCAGGCACAGTGGCACACACCTGCAATCCCAGTACTTGGGAAGCTGAGACAGGAAGATTGAAGGTTCAAGGACAGCCTCAGCAACATGGGGAGAATCTCAATAACCTAGGAAGATCCTATTTCAAAACAAAAATAAAAAGGGCTGAGGGTATAGCTCAGAAGTGGAAGGTAGAATACCCCTGGGTTCAATCCACAGTACAACAACAACAAAAAAAAGAAAGAAAACAGAATAAAAAAAGAAAATGTTTTTGAATGAGCAAAGTAATATTTTTCTTTCCTATATCCTTCGCAGTTTGTCCATTCATCCATCCTTTCACATTGCAATCCATCTGTTTACCTCCTCTCTCTCTCTCTCTCTCTCTCTCTCTCTCTCTCTCTCTCTCTCTCTCTTTCTCTCTCTCTCCAGCTCATCTCCTATATAACTGGTACTTGTGTTCAGTAGTGCCAGGATTTGTGCAGGGTATTTGATCTTATAGGAGCCATAGTTCAAATTGTAGAGTACTTTCATCTTTGTTGAGGAGACAGATGGTAACTGAACTATTAAAATACTATACTATGATTCTGCTTTCCTGGGAAACAAAGGGTACCACAGGAACCAATTAGAAGAATGTCTAATCTAGATGAGTAGTCTTCAAGGAACATTTCCTCATTATATAACACTAGAGTATCATCTACTTACAAACTACGGATAATGGAAATCTTCTATAAATAGTTCTCAAATTCACTTCTGATTCTATCACAGTGATGAATGAGCATTTGCAAGGGAATGAACACTGGCTTTGAAATTCATTTCAGCCTAAAGCATACTAATCTTTATGTGAGTAGAGAGAGGTGATCCTAGCTATCACCTCAAATCTGCATTCTAATTCCTTAGAATAAATGGCCAATCTAAAGCACTATTTGAAAACCAGAATAGAATACATTTGATTTTTGTAGGTAAATATCCTGAAATAAATAAAGCACACATCTTTTCCTGATATCAACATTTTTGCTGATCATGAAAAAAGATAAAGTAAAGGAGAAGAAGAGAAGGAGCAAGAAAAGGAGGAAGATGAGGAGGAGGAGGAGGAGGAGGAGGAAGAGAAGAAAAAAGAAGAGGAAGAAGGTAGCAGCATTATTTTAAAGGCAGGCAGTTTATAGCATATTTGATTTTTTTTATTGAGGTACTGGGGACTGAACCCAGAGGCATTCTACTTTTGAGGTAAACCCCCAGACATTTTTTTTAAAATTTTGAGACAAGATTTTGCTAAGTTATCATTGAACCTGTCATCTTCCTGTCTCAGCTTCCCAAGTATTGGGATTAGGGGCATGTGCCACCGTGCCCTGCCAAGCTTATAATATATTTGACTTTACATAGTATGGTCTAGTGAGCTGAGTCTGACACCTGAGATTTCAAAGGATTCAAACAAATCACTTGTATCTGTACTTCAGTTTATCATTTATGAAATTAATTTAATGTGATAGGAAGCATCACAAGAATCAAATAAAAGTATTTGAAGATATTCTGAAATTTGTAATTGCTTTATAAACATAGTTTTTTTTCATGAAGTCATTTGATTGACATTATGTCATGTGTCAAATGCTATGTATAGTTATTTCAAAATCACAGACTAGTCTGAGGTTTGCCGCAGGGAGAACTGAGGACATCAAACTTTAGATATTCTTGTCAATATGGGGAAAAATGTGTAGTTTGAAACACAGCAAAAATGGCATAATGGTGAATTACAATGATATAAAAGAGGTCTTTCATACATTGAAAAGAATATTCAAACAATTTCTGGATAATGGAAATTCAATGTCCTATCCAGAGGAAATGGGGGAAATTTTCTTACATGTGTGATAAGAACAAGTGGCATCTTTTTCATCTATAGCTAGTGTTCATTCTGTAGTCATTGCCATTCCTGAGAAATGAGTAACACGATTGCGTTCCCATCTGGCATTCTGTGGCTGAGAATAGAAGCAGCATAAGGTGAAATGTCACTGGTAAGAAGCAGTGGTTTATGCCATTTGTAAAATCTCATCACAGGCTTCCACAACAATGGAGGTCTAATATTCCAGAAAACATTCTATTGCAAGTACATCCTATTACAAAGAGGAGGAAAGGGATATTAGAGCCAGAAAAATGGCTTTGTATCTTGAACCCACTAATTAAATTGCCTTTGCCACTTAATCCTTTCCTTCTTTATTTTCCTTATTTGTGAAATTGAAACAATAACAACATCTAGTATTTTTAGATATAGAATTTCCCCTGAAGAACTCATATAGTAATGTTCAGAGTTGGTATAATTAAGTCATGAGGCTTGTAATCTCATCAGTGGATATCAGTGGATTTACTGGGTGGTAACCTAGGCAGGGGGTGTATGGCTGGAGGAGGTGAATCCCTAGGGGTATGGCCTTAGGGATTGTGCTTGCATCTTTGAATCCTCTTGCTTGCTCTCTCTTGCTAATAGTCTCCATAACAGGAGAGCGGAGCCCTTTCTCTCTCTCTCTCTTTCCTTCTTGCCACCATGCCCTGAACCCTGCAGAAACAGCCAGACATGGACTGAACCTCTGAAATCTCCAGAACTGTGAGCAAATAAATCTTTCTTCCTCTAAGTTGTGTAGTCAGTTATTTTGGATTACAGTAGAGAGAATGCTGACTGAAACATCTACTACTTTGTAAAGTTGTTTGAAGAATCAAAAGCATATACATGTTCATTGGATTATAATATGCTATTCACAATTTAGTGGTGACTGCTGTTTTTGTAGAAGTGAAAATAACTAAGAAATGTTTTTCTTTCTATCCTCCCACAATGACAAATGAAATCTTTCTTAATGAAGTCACAGTGCATAGCCGAGTATATCACTAGTGTTGTAACAGTAATCAAAACTACCTTATGAGGATCTCAGCAGTTTTCTCAAAAAAGACATGTGAGAAAATATTGTAAAAACATCTTTGTGCTGGTAAAAACACAGTGAATAGGCTTCAAGTCCTTTTTCAGGCCCAAAGTCAAGTGAGGATTGAAGGAAAAGGAAACGATAAGAGACTAACCCTGGGCCTCCTGAATAGTGGAGAGGGTTGGGAATTCTTACTCATTGGAATGAAAAGACAATTCCTTACAGAGACTAAGCTATCTGAAAGAGAGTTTAACATGGTGAGAACTAAATTTATTTATTTAATTATTTATTTTTAATTTTTATGTGCTTCTATTGGTGCATCATCATCATGTAAATCATGTTGATAATGACATACATGCACACAGCAATGAGATCTAAATTTAAAAACCACAAGCCAACACAGAAACAAAACAAGGTATCCTTTCTTTAGCCTTCCAGAGACTGACCAGGAGACTTTGCTTCCCTAAATGCTTGATGTACAACACTGGAGATTTAGGAAATGAGGAGAACTGTGATCATCAGCAGGTGAGGGACCTCAGACTGAGGGTACTAAAACTTAGCATCTTAAAAGAAAATAGAAAAGCAGAGCTTCACCAAATGATACTAGTATAGTGGGAATTATACTTCTTAATTACTGTGGATATTCTCTGGTGTATAGTCAAAAGTTCTTACATGCAAACCTAGCCTACATGGACATGAGACAACAAAATCAAAAGCTGCCAATAACCCAGGCATGGTGACATATGACCTGTAATACCAGTACTTAGGAGTCTAAGATGAGAGGGTTGCAGTTTAGAGGCCAGTCTCAGCAACTTGGCAAGGCCTTCAGCAACATAGTGAAAGTTTGTTTCAAAATAAAAAATTAAGGTAGGCATGGTGGTACATGCCTGTAATTCCAGTAAGCGGGAGGCTGAGACAGGAAGATACAGGTTCAAATTCAGCTTCAGCAATCTATTGAGATTCTGTTTCAAAATAAAATAGCTCAGAGGTAGAACACCATTGGCTTCAATTCCCAATACCACAAAAATAAATAAATACATAAATAAATATATAAATGAAGAATACAATTAAAAATAAATAAATAGAAATGGCCAGGAATTTAGCTCAGAGGTAGAATGCCTCTGGCTTGACCCTACTACTACATACACAGACACACTCACGTAGCTGCCCATAGAGAAGAATCCTGCAAACTAAAAGGTAGAAATTTCTGGCAGGAGTTGAGTGTTAGCTAGTGATATTGGGTCTGCTCAATAGTTGAGAGTTTGAGCTCTGTTATTACAATGCCTGGGTTCCTGTCCTGCCTTCTACATTTTTTTTTTTTTTTTTTTTTGGTACCGAGGATTGAACTCAGGGGCATTCTACCTCCGAGCTATAACCCCAGCCTTATTTTTTATTCTTTATTTTGAAACCAGGTCTCACTAAGTTTCAGAGTGCCTCACTAGGTAGCTGAGCTGGCCGCAAACCAGGATCCTCCGGTCTCAGCCTCCCGAATGCTGGGATTACAAGCGTGCGCCACCACGCCCGGCTAACCACATGGTCCTGGGTGACTTAACCTGAATGGAGATTATAATAATAGCATCTCTCTTACAGGGTAGTCTTGACAAATATACAAAATATTTAAATGCTTAAAACAATGCCGAGCTCAAAATACACACAGGAAGAATGACAGGTATCAGTTACCACTATTGTAAATACTATTATGAGATCAAATGCCATCATCATCCTCAGGGTAACTATTAGTAATATTACTTGTCCTGCATGAAGAATTTTTCTGCAGAGAAGTTATAGCATGGGAAGAAAGCCAAAGTTTCTTCTCTCTCTGGGGAAAAAAAAAGAAGCCTGTTTTTGCAGGGCCTTTCAAAATAGTTAATTCCATAAAAATCACCAGCATAAAGAGGGGCTATATTCCTTAGTGAAGGGAATACACACTTTTGTTATTTTAATTAATAGTAATAAAATTGGATATGTGCTCATTCAAGAAAGATAATTTTCAATGGATAAGACTCTAAGGGCTTCCCAAAGTTTAGGCAACCACAGATACATTCTTTTCTGCTGTCTTGTGGCAGTCATTTTAGAATTAGAGACTGCAAGAAAAGGTCTTCTTGTTTAGGAAATAAATACCTATCACATAGTAATGTGTGAGTCAGTTTTCCAATAAAATGTGCAGGCTCGGGATGAAGGAAATGAGAGGAAGTTGCAACATCTAAGATCCCTTCAAGTGTTGAGACTTCACAGGCACCTGGGAGAGGAAAATGGTTTGAAATTCAGGATAAGTGTGATTATGATGGGAAAGTATACTTAATAACCACTTATTAAGCCATTTATGTGGAACAGGTAGATAGTGTGGTACCTGGTGAACATAATCTCATTTTATTCCTCTAGCAACCCTAGAAGGTGGGTTTTATTAACCTCATTTTATAAGTGAGAGAACTGTGATACAATATGGTGACATCTTTGCAGAGGACCAGATGAGTGGAAGAAATGAGAGTGTCATCCAGTCTTCGCTAACTCGAAAGTGCTTGCTCTTTCCATAGTGTATAGTGTGAAGCCTTCTGGAGTCCTCCTCCCTGCCAGCCTTGCCCTCAGCCCTGGGGTGAAGGAAGCTGACTCCAGCCTCATCAGCCAGGAGGTGAGGTACTATCATCCCCTTGTCACAGGGGAGAGGGCTGACTCCCCACAGAACTCCAGAAAGCAGATGGACGTTCATTAGGAGCCACTGATAAACACTACCTAATGGCTTTTGATTTTCAGGAGGTGAGTAATGTCTTCCCTTAATTTATGACTGAATATGGTATTCACCTCCTTTCCACTAGCAAACCTTTGCTTGTCCGGGGGAGTAGTTGAGCATCCAGAGTGCCTGCCTCTGAGGCAAAGGCCTGTCACTCACTGGCTACTGAGCTTGGGAACTTTCGTCTTTGGAGTCTCCAATTTTTCATCAATAATCAATGACCCCTGAGGATTTTCAGGTCACATTAAAGCAAAGAAATAATGCTTAGGATACCATAAGCCCTAGAAAACATCATTGTTATTGTTGAACCAGAAGATGCTAGAATATATTTCCTCTGTGTGATCCTTAGACCACTGCCTCAGAACCTCTTAGGGCAGTGAACCAGGAAGATTATACTAAGAGCCCAAAGCCCATTCTGATTTAGTAGTGTAGGTGATAAGGTGATACCTGAGGTTTTATTTTTCTCACAAGCTCCCAAGTAGGACTAATGACGTTGGACTAGATCACCCTTTAATTAGCAAGGAAATAGGGTACTTTATTAGCTTCAGATTCAGGAGGAGGGGGTGGTTCTGTTTTAGATCAAGCAAATAAAAAAAATCCTGGGGAGGAGACCCTAGAGACTGACTGTTTAACTCACTCTCAAAGAGATTCTAAGGCATGTCGAAGCTTGAGAAGGCCGTGAGAGAGGCTTTAGTTGGTTCTATTAACATTATTTGACAGTGCAATTCACTGGAGATACAGCATGATCGAATTCCTGATTCATCATCATGACTTCAGGGTAAAATGCTTCTGATACTAAGACACCCTCATCTTTTTCTGTAACTGAGGTAATGAGTCAATTTTCCAAACAGGGTAAGTAGATAATCCTTCTCAATTTACTAACATAATTCATTCAATATTAAGAAGCATTAGGAAAGGCATCCATTTTGCAAGCTCAACTAAGCAATAGTTTTCTAGCACACATATTAGGGGCCATAAAGAATTTCATTCAAGGTTGACAGTTTGAGTTAACAGTTTTTATTTGATATTTATGTCCTTTTCTTTTCCCTGTTTCTTAAAGCTTTGCTGGCTATAGAATAATTTTTAAAATTTTTGGTTTAATTCCAGAATAGTTTAGATTTACAAATGTAGCTAACTTTACAAGGATACAAGGGTTGGAATTCAAGGGAAACAGAAAAAAAAAACAATTTGGGGGTAGGGTTGTGACCAGGACTGCTCCAGGATAAACAGCCACCCTAGTTAATTCAGTATTTGTCTCAGTTTTAGTGCTAAGAGTCCCTATCCTATAAATACCTCCATTCCTAGACAGAGACAATTGGTCAAGCTAGCACAGATCTGGCAGTAGACTTTCTATCTAACCTCTAATGTGAGTCAGATGCAATTGTTTCTAGTCTATCTTTTTCCAAATCACAGATTCCTGAGAAAGAGAAGTTATTGGATTGGCTTGAGGCAGATTCCTGGCCCAATCAGCTGTAGGCAAAGACAAATTGTGCCCCCCCAGGACTACTGCTGTGAAGTAGAGACCAATTCCTTCAGAGGATAAAATCCAGACAATGACCCCAGAGTGTGTATTTCACTATCTTTAGGAAGTGTCTATGATTACTTTGTAAACTCACCTTTGCTTTACTTTTCCAAATGCATCAGAAATCAGTGATCCACTACAATCAATAATGCTTCACTAGATCACAACAGAGGGATTGACTGTGATAGAAAACAACTAAAATTTGATTCACATCCATTGAGCATGTACTTTTGCAGCTAATTGACAGAGAGATAACAGATAGATGATATAGATAGATAGATAGATAGATAGATAGATAGATAGATAAATAGATAGACATATAGAGAGATAGTTTTATTGGAGAAACCTATGTAAGTTTTATTGGAGAAAACCTGTGATGTAAGTCCCATTTCATTCTTTGTATGGACAAAGAAACTGAAGTTTCCTTCCTTCAGTTTTAAAGGCAGGAATTGAATAAAGGTTCTATGGCTCTAGACAAGTTTTCTATCCACAGTCTCCTTTCTTTCTTTTCCCTTCTCCTTCCATTTCTCAATCATGCTCTCTGTCTCTGTCTCTCCATCTATTTGGTCATCATTAAATCTAGAGTCCCTCTTGTATTCCCCTTTTCCCCTATCTTCCACATATGAGAGAAAACATGTGGCCTTCACTCTCATGACTGGTTAATCTCACTGAACATAATTTTCTTCAAGTCCATCTATTTTCCTGCAAATGACATGTTTATTCTTCTTTGTAGTAGAGTAGAATTATGTCCTTCTATTTATGTATGTCAATATATATATGTGACAGTCTTTTAGATATTGACTTGTAGATATTTATATTACCTTAGATACAGTGGTGTACTCTTCACATTTAATATTTTTCATATGAGGCTCAGAGAGAATAGATGAGTGAGTTAAAGTGAATATCTGGTAAGGAAAAAAATCTTTGATGCTATAGATTAAGTCCAAATCTCTTAATTCTGTATCTTGTTTTCTTTCCACTATAATACTCCATCAGTCTTTTGAAAGTCTCATTCTCTCTTGATCAACATAGAAAACAAAAAACTGACCCAGTTTTTACATTGGCAATAATGGCAAGAGAGTTTCTTCTATGTCTTCTCAGAGCAAAACATTTGCTAAGCACTTTACATAGCTTTACCTTCAGACAGAGAAATTTAGTTAGTCATGGGAACATTAAGTAGGTCCACAAACCCATGAAGCAAAAAAAAAAAAAAAATGGAATAAAGCAAACATTTGAATCAATAATCATCTGCTTCAAAAGTCTTAGTTCTTTCCAGTTTGCCAAAACTTCATTAATACAGTCAGATCAGGATTTACTTATATATTCTACTAATCTAAGCAAGTTTCAATGACAGTAAATTATCTGACTGTATTGAAACAATATTTACCTGCTATGCTGTACTCATATTTGTAGATATAATTATATCATACACCTTGGCTCAGTTTTTATTATATCAATTTCCTACTCAGCTATAAGTTTCTTATTCTATAAGTCCTTAAGTTGAATTATTCTTTAAAATTAAGTCTTGAACTAGTAACTTATCTTTAAGATCATAGATGTAATGCACTTGTAATGTAACTTATAAAATAATAAAATAAGTATATGAGAATTTAAAAGTTTATCTATTATATGGCAAGGTTCAGTTAATATTGTATAAAATAGTGATTTTTCATTATCATGTATAAGGAGTGAGGAGGAAAGGGAAATAGTAGTATGGAGAAGGAAACAGACCAAATAATGCTATGTGTGTATACATCAATGTATTACCATGAATCTAGCTATCATGTACAATTACAATGCACCAATACATTTTTCTAAATAATGTTTTTTTCTATTATTGAGTTTACTTTATAAATTCTGCTAAAAGAAAATGTTATTTGATTTTCTCCCTACAATGTCATTTTGTATATCCAAATAATGTGAAGAATGGAGTTCTATCGACTTGCAGTCTAGGGAAAATTTACATTTGTTGCTTTCATTTTTGAGTTGCCTATAGGCCACGTTTGAATCAATTTCTGAGAAAATCTGGTTTTGCTCAGTAAGGTCCTTGCTTGTGGTGTCTGCTATCCTGATCCACCCTTCATAACTCTGTGTAGATGTGCTATTCTTTGATTAGGGCTGGGTAGTTCTAATTGTACCCATGTAGCTGGAGCAGTTGTTCCATTACAATGTTATATTTAATTCACTTATGGGATGAATTGTAGACTATGGTGTTATTTGTGCATTTGCAGATTCTCAAAGATCTCAAGATGAGTTGCATAAGAACTCCAAGGATACCTTTTCTTATTTCCCTCTCAGATCACCTAGGGCTCCAGGCTGTCCTGAGCTCTTTCTACATCTTCTCTGATAGAACACTGAGTACAATTCTGAATTTGATAATTTTTTATGGCTTTTGCACATATTCTCTTTGGTAATGTGAAAAAATATATCTTTTATATCCAACTTTTCCTGTCTCACTCTTCTTCCATTTTACTAGGTCTGCTTTATAAGAGAAATCTTTCATTTAGTGGAGACTAGGCTTCTCCCTTTGCTACCATCTTCTGTTCCCACCAAATGGATCAGGTCTCAGCCTGTGATCCTTTGTCATCTGTTCTTTCTTCTCCCAGACCGCCCCTAGCAACCTGACAGAGCACTGGGCTCAATTCCATGATCTCTTTTAATTCCTTGTTGGCAGACTGCCGCCCCTTTCTCTTCACCTTCCTGCCAGGTTTAATGCCTTTTAGCATGCCAGCTATGGTTTTTAGAATTTTTCCAAAATGAAATGAAAAATCAAATCTCTAGTTCCCAATTCTTAGTAAGCAATACTTTCAGATAATCCTTCACTACCACTCACTCTCTCAATTCCTTATATTCAGAGTCTCTCCCTCCTTAAAAGAACCCCCTAAGACAATCAGAAATGTCTTCATCTTAATAAGAAAGCTCATCTGATATGAGAGAGTGATAGGACTAGAAAACAGTCAAAGTGTTAGCAATGCAAGATGAGTTCACTCATGCAAATACAAATCATACTAACTGGCCAGTATCCCTCATTCCTGCAGACCTCTTTCTTCCAGGGAGTATGAGCAGATGGAAAAAGCTAAGGTATGCAGGACTGGCATATTGCAGTCCCCAAACCAGGTTAAGCTCAAATGAATATGCCAAAGCCTTGTGATATAGAAGACTACTGGTGATGTGCTCCTTCATTGCTTTATGGAAAAAAGGGAATACCTTCTCCAACATGATATTTTCTGAACCACATATAAACACGCACAAAAATCAAAGAATATCTACTCGTGTTTACAGACTCTTGTCTGTTCAGTAGCCAATTACCCTATATTCCAATAAGATGCCTTCAATGTTATTCCCTATAAACCCATCCAATGTACTAATTCCATGCTAATACTCTCATGATGTCAATTTGTCCATGGAAATGTCCTACTTAACATTGAACTAGAACAGTGAGGACTTCACAATGCATGGGTTTTTGTTTTTTGGATTTTTTGTTTGTTTGTTTGTTTTTTGTTTTTTTGCGGTACTGCGGATTGAACTCAGGAGCATTCTACCTCTGAGATTCTGAGATATACCCCTAGCCCTATTTTTTATTCTTATTTTGAAACAGGGTCTCACTAAGTTGTGGAGTGCCTCGCTAGGTAGGTGAGGCTGGCTGCAAACCTGAATCATCAGGTCTCAGCCTCCCAAATGCTGGGATTTCAAGCATGTGCCACCACGTCCAGCTACAAAACATGTTAAATGGTTAGCAAGAGGTGATTAAAAAAGGTATTGTGTGCTTAAACCACACAGTCATGCTGACAAGTTCAAGATTATTAATCAAAGAGAATTCTCAATACTGCCTGGCTATTAGATCACACTGCTGTGAACCACTCACTCCTCAACTCTTTCAGACAATGCGTTCATGTTTATTCTCATCTGGGATTTCTTATACTTGTCCCATAATTCTCATCTTAAATCCTCCTGAGAGAATATAAACAATCCGAAGAGAAATCCCATTAGCATCAACCACTACAACTACTTAATTACTTACCTACCTGCCTCTAAATTCATAGACTTCATAGAATGCATAGACTTCTGTTTCTGAAACCTCTGGGAAAAACCAGTCCTTCCTTCTATGTACAATACTACATCCCTTACCACCTGTGCACAAGACTGCATCCCATACCACCTGCTTGATCCAGATTTTCTACCCTATTGCCCTACATCATCACTTTTGCAATCAGCATACGAACAAGCAATTTCCCCTTAATCCTCATCATTCAATCCTTACGTATTTTCATTTCCTCTCCACCCCCTGCCTCAAACTTTTCATAAGAATTTCCATGGCTACTCTTTTCAATACCTTTACTAAAATCCCTCTCAAATGTATTTTGATCAAGCTTTTACTTACATACTAACTGAAACTTCTCTCTTTATAGTCACCAAAGTTATCCTCTGCTAAATCCCATGGTTGCTTCTCAGTTCTAGTCTCTCCTGAACTTAGCAGCATTTGACAGAGAAGAACACCCCTTTCCTCCTAGAAATATATTCCCAATTGGGTTCCCATGACATAAGACTGTATTAGTTCTTAATATTTCTTTCCTAACTGCTCTTTCTGTCTCCTTTACTTTTCCTCTTTGCCCCTCCAAGATATTAATGAAGAGTGACCAAAGGAAGGAACTAGGCCTTAGAGTTCTTTGATCTGTCTACACTTAAACTTTGCTGGTCTTACTCAGTCTGGTGGCTTTAAATTCCACTTATAATGCTGATAATTCCCAAAAGTATATCTACACTTAGAACCTCCTTCCTGCCTCCAGACTCACATATCCAATTGCATATTTAATATTTCCACCTGGACATCTATTAGGTATCTCAGATTGTCAAGTTTAAAGCTGAGCTCCAAATATTGATATTCCCTAATCCCCAATCTCCTTATTAAGCCCTCTCCCATTTCAGTACAGGTGATCTGCTAATTGCCAATGTTAAAACACCTTAGTATCATTATTGTCTTCTCTCCTCTCATCCAAGTTGTGAGATAATCCTGCCAAAACTGTTTTAAATATACATTCAGAACCCAACCACTTTCACCACCTCCATTGTTTCTGTTCTGCTCCGATCCTTGCTCATCACAAACTTGAATTATTACTATAATCTTTCCAGCTTGTCCCCCTGCTTATCATCTTGTACCCTGGGACATCTTTCCATAAAAGCCAGAGTGGTCCTGTGCAAGTGCATCAGAAGATATCATTCCTCTGGTCTAAACTTCCCATGACTTATAATCTCAGAGGAAAAGCCAAACTCTTACAAAAGCCTACAAAGTCTTACATGACCAGGTCCCCTCTTGGCCCTCTGACCTTCTTTCTTACCTTCCTTCATTTCATTCTTTCCCTCTTTGCTTTCCTCAAAGTTGCAAGCATCCTAAGGCCCCTGGGTGTGCACACCTACTGCTCTCTCTACCTAACCACTAACCACTACCCACTCCACATCTGCAGAGTTTGCTCACTTACCTCTCATCTTTGGTTAGTATCAGCATGGTGTATCTTTCTCTATCCATTTACTTTTAGTCTGCATACTCCCTTATATTTAAAGTGAGTTTCTTGGGTCTTAGGTTGTAGTTCAGTTGGTAGAGTACTAGCCTAGCATTTGCAAAGACCTGTACTCAATTACCTCATCTTTACCCAAGTCTTTTTTTTCAGGGTGAACATATTTAATTGCAACATCCCTTCCTGGACTCCCTCCCTGCCTCATTTGTTCCTGTATCTATTATATGTTGACAGCTTCATTTATTCTTGTCTTAGTCACCTTGGGCTGTCAAGTCAAAATTCCACAGACTGAGACAGACTGCATGGCTTAAACAACAGGGATTTTTCACAGATGTAAACACTGACAAGTAAAATCAAGATGCTGATTGATTCACTCCTCTGGTATCTTCTCTTAGAGAAGAGAAATAGAATGTTCTGGTCTTTCTTCCTCTTCTTATACAGACACTAATCTCATTATGGGGATCCTGCCTCTTAGACCTCATCTACTTACCGAGTTATATCACAAAGGTTCTGCCTCCAATACCATTACATTGAAGGTCCTGGACTTTTTACTGCAAAATTATGGCCTTTAATTTAACAATGTAGTTTATGCATCTTCTTCTAGGGAAGGTTGGGACAGATAAAAGACCCAAACTTTCTAACACACATTGAATCCCTGGGTTGTCAGGGCATCTTTGGGGATGTGTTCATTAGATCCCTGTTAGTCATAATGTGATTTGTGGATTTGTACAAGATCACAAATTATTTGCTACTTGGCTGCAATGAGAAAAATACAGAAATTGAGAGTTAGAAACATTTAGAAAATGTCTTAACCACTTGACATTACTGCCAAGAATATTATAAGTAGGTTTATATGTTGCTGTTTTTTCTCATTTTGTATTTCTAGCATTCACCTCTACTGTGTTTTACAAAAAGTATCAGTTCATGACAGATTAAAAGTAATAATAATAAAAAATTTTGGCCCTGGGCTGGGGATGCATCTAAGTGATAGAGTACTTGCATAACATGCACAAGGCCCTAAGTTTTATCCCTACCACCAGAAAAAAAAATTGCCCTTCACCACACTTAATTGTGGGTGTGTATGTTGCGGGGAGGTTACCGGGAATTGAACCTAGAGGTATTCTACCTCTGAGCTACACTACAGCTCTATTTTTAAAAAAAATGAAAGAGTGTCCCACTAAGTTATCATGCGTTAGCCTTAAATCTGCAATCTTCCTTTTTCAGCTTCTCAAGTATTGGGATTACAGGTGTGTACCACCATGCCTAGCTCTTAACAAACATAATTTAAGAAATACTTCTTTAATGAAAACCTTAGGAAAACATAGGTCAAATGCCAAAGAAATGAAACGGTGCTTGAAGACCAAGCCATGACTTTTCTTTCTGGGCTCCTTTCCTGACATTCCCCCAGTTTCACCTTCTGCTAAGTCAACTAGCTCTTCTGGCTCTGCATTTATCCAGAGCATAAGATCCTCAGTCTGCTGTGTCTTCCCTCCTTCTTGTGCATGGGGCATTCCATTTATCCTTCAAAAGTCAGTTCAAAGGTTGACAGTTCTCTGAAGACCTCTGATTCTTCCATACAGATTCAGGAGTCCTCTCTACTTCCATATCTTTCTGGTAAGAGATATTCTACTCTTGAAGCATTTTGCTTACTATTAAACAATGTGTCAAAGTCCTGTAGTATAAAATGTTCTACACATATGAAAAGATCTACAGATTTTATGACCTCACTTATGGATGTAAGTTCAATGCTTTGTCCTCGAGAGTTCATTCTCTAGTTCACTCTCTATTAGGGAATTCACCTACTAAGTAATTTATTGGATATTCAGAATTTATTTTATCACATAGATTAAGCTATAATTCAAATATCATCAAATTCACTTATGTAATTCAATTTTGATTTTTTAGTGTATTAGCAGAGTTATTTTGCCATCGCTACAGTAAATTTTAGAGAATTTACATCATCCACCCAAAATCCATTAACAGTTATTCATTTTCCTCTCCAACCTTACACTGCATCGCTATGAAACCACTAATCTACCTTCTGTCTCTATATAGTCACCATTCTAGTCAGTCCATAAATGGAATCACAAAATATGTGATATTTCCCTGCTTGTTTTCTTTCATGGTGCATATTTTTGAAGGTTCAGACATGCTGTAAAATGTTTGCTAGTATTTTATCAAGAAGGTTTGGGCCTATATTTATGAGATATTGGTCTATGGTTTTCTGTTCGTGTATCATCCTTATCTAATTTTGATAATTAAGGTAATGTTGGCTTCTCAATTAGACTGGCAAATGCTTCCTCACCTTGAATTCATTTTAAGAATTTGTAAATAATTAGTATTAATTCTTCTTTAAATGTTTGACAGAATTCACCAGTGCAGATTCCGTTGAAAATTTTAAAATTCTCCACAAAAAAAAAGAAATCTCTGTTATAGGTCAATTTAGATGTGCTATTTCACTTCGAGTAAGTAATGAATTATTTTTCTAAGAAATTTTTTACATCATGCAAGCTACCTAATTTGCTGCATACAGATGTTCACAGTATTCTCTTGTGGTCCCTTTTTACTTCTGTAAGATCAGTAGTGATGTCTCTCTTTTCATTTTTATTTTATTAATTTGAATCTTTTTTTTTCTTCATGAGTCAAGCTAAAAGTCTGTCAATATTTTCCAAAGGACAAATCAGGTTTCATCAATTTTCTCTACTGTTTTCCTGTTATCTATCATTTCTATTCTAATAATTTTATTTTCTCTCTTTGATTGCTTACATTTAGTTTTTCCTTTGTTTAATTCCCTAAGATGGAAAGCTAGGTTATTGATTTGAGATTTTTGCTTTATAATATAGACCCTTAGAAATTTTCTTCTAAGAGCTATTTTATCTGTATTACATAATTTGGGGTATGTTGTACCTTGATTTTCATTTCTCTAAACACACTTTCTAATTTATCTTGTGATCTTGTGTTTTTTTTCCCTTATTTGTTATTTAGGAGTGTTTTATTTATTTTCTTGCATTTGTTAATTTCCAACTTTTTTTTTCTGTTAGTTGTTTCATATTTCATTCCACCATAGTTAGAAATGTACCTGGTATGATTTTAGTTCTTTTAAGTTTACTGAGTCTTTTTTAGTTGCCTAGAATATTGTCTGTCTTGGGGAATTTCCACGTGTACTTGAGAAAAAGGCATATTCTTCTGTTTTTTATTCTAGGGATATCTTTAAGGACTAACTGGTTTAGAGTATCATTTAAGACTT